>OX246749.1:13313405-13315905 GCA_945910005.1 Isoperla grammatica
TGTGCGTGTGCGTGTGCGTGTGCGTGTGCGTGTGCGTGTGCGTGTGCGTGTGCGTGTGCGTGTGCGTGTGCGTGTGCGTGTGCGTGTGCGTGTGCGTGTGCGTGTGCGTGTGCGTGTGCGTGTGCGTGTGCGTGTGCGTGTGCGTGTGCGTGTGCGTGTGCGTGTGCGTGTGCGTGTGCGTGTGCGTGTGCGTGTGCGTGTGCGTGTGTGTGTGTGTGTGTGTGTGTGTGTGTGTGTGTGTGTGTGTGTGTGTGTGTGTGTGTGTGTGTGTGTGTGTGTGTGTGTGTGTGTGTGTGCGTGTGTGTGTGTGTGTGTGTATGTGTGTGTGTGTGTGTGTGTGTGTGTGTGTGTGTGTGTGTGTGTGTGTGTGTGTGTGTGTGTGTGTGTGTGTGTGTGTGTGTGTGTGTGCGTGTGTGTGTGTGTGTGTGTGTGTGTGTGTGTGTGTGTGTGTGTGTGTGCGTGTGTGTGTGTGTGTGTGTGTGTGTGTGCGTGTGTGTGTGTGTGTGTGTGTGTGTGTGTGTGTGTGTGTGTGTGTGTGTGTGTGTGCGTGTGTGTGTGTGTGTGTGTGTGTGTGTGTGTGTGTGTGTGTGTGTGTGTGTGTGTGTGTGTGTGTGTGTGTGTGTGTGTGTGTGTGTGTGTGTGTGTGTGTGTGTGTGTGTGTGTGTGTGTGTGTGTGTGTGTGTGTGTGTGTGTGTGTGTGTGTGTGTGTGTGTGTGTGCGTGTGTGTGTGTGTGTGTGTGTGTGTGTGTGTGTGTGTGTGTGTGTGTGCGTGTGTGTGTGTGTGTGTGTGTGTGTGTGTGTGTGTGTGTGTGTGTGTGTGTGTGTGTGTGTGTGTGTGTGTGTGTGTGTGTGTGTGTGTGTGTGTGTGTGTGTGTGTGTGTGTGTGTGTGTGTGTGTGTGTGTGTATGTGTGTGTGTGTGTGTGTGTGTGTGTGTGTGTGTGTGTGTGTGTGTGTGTGTGTGTGTGTGTGTGTGTGTGTGTGTGTGTGTGTGTGTGTGTGCGTGTGTGTGTGTGTGTGTGTGTGTGTGTGTGTGTGTGTGTGTGTGTGTGCGTGTGTGTGTGTGTGTGTGTGTGTGTGTGTGTGTGTGTGTGTGTGTGGTGTGTGTGGTCCGTGACGCCATAAATGTGTTAGTATGGGCAGGTCATCACATTAATTAAATAAGAACATTTGCATCCGGTAATTATATGTTAATATAACCGGATGCAAAAGCACCGGACAGGTCATTTTTCCTACTGGCCATGCTTTCAAGGTGAATTGGGCTTTGCACTGCGACTTTTGTACACTCGCAGCGCAAGCCTCGTTCGGATCATAGACATATTAGAAGTAACTCTATGGTTCGGATCCTCAGACAAGGTCTACTTGATCTCCGCATAACGGAGCCATGAACAAAGGGCTGATCTACCACCCAGCAGGCCAAGGACTCGGGCTTGAACTATGGTGGCCCTATCTACGTCAAGCAAGATGCCTCCATCACAGCCTGCTGGATGAGTCAAGTAGACCTTGTCCGCGCTGGTTTACCCATCCAGCAGGCCATGGACATGGCACAGTTTTTAAAAAGCATCACGTCCTAAACGGATATTAAACATGAATCGGTAGATTGTTATAGAGAGACGTTAATATGTACGGCTGGTGGTGGTGGTGTGTGTGACAGTTTTTCCATTGGACATTCCTAGTCTATACATTTAACATGTTCATGTTTGCCTTGCATTAACGGGTAAGCCGAGGAAACATGTGTTAATGTTTAATGAGCTATCTGAGTACAACAAGACATGCCATAGTCATTGATACCAGTGTGTTATCAATCAGTGTAAGCAGTCCTACTTCCATCATGTGGCATGACGTACGAAGAACGTCGTCGCTTTGAGTGCTCGAGGTCTGGGATTCGAAACCCGTTACACCCACTTTTTTTCCACCATATTCACACATTATAATCAATACATCACGTGCATGAACATGTTTTTTTTTAACGGTTAAACGGCTCAATGTTTCAGTAAACGAAATACGGTTTCACGATCACGTGATCAACATCCATCGAATAAGATTTTAAAAGGACAAAGAGCGGGAACTGGTATTTTAGTTGGCGTGAGTGTGCAGGCGCTCGCGTGGCGTGAGCGCCTAACCAGAGCGGCTGGCGCCGACTGCTGCGCGCCTGACGTCGTTTAGAGCAGACATTTCAAAGCGAGAATTTTATTCAAAGTTGACAGACTTCAGATCTACCGCAGGAATTAACTTTAAGATCCCCAAAAAACCAATATAGCTGCAAAATTATAATTCTAAAAAATAGAGTGTTAAAGGACGTTTTGACGATGCGTAGCGTCTCTTGTTGAAGGGTTAAGAAAATATATATTCTAGTTTTTACATTGGACATTCCTAGTCTATACATTTAACATGTTCATATTTGCCTTGCATTAACGGGTGAGCCGAGGAAACATGTTTTAATGTTTAAAGGAGATCGGGACTTTAGGTTTACACTTTTCAGATTCTTATACAAAAATGTGT
>OX246749.1:13320905-13345905 GCA_945910005.1 Isoperla grammatica
TCTCGTGGTGGGAACAGTGCTACGGTACCACTCGGGAGACATTTAGGCTCTGAGTGGTGCCTGCGCATTATGGGGTTGCAGCTCCACGTGATCTGTTATGACTACTCTCGTCAGAGATGGGGGGAGGTCATGTGTGAGTCATGCATATTGGAGTTCTCGTGGTGGGAACAGTGGTACGGTACCACTCGGCAGACATTAAGACTCTGAGTGGTGCCTGCGCATTATGGGGTTGCAGCTCCACGTGATCTGTTATGACTTATCTCGTCAGAGATGGGGGGAGGTCACGTGTTAGTCATGCATATTGGAGTTCTCGTGGTGGGAACAGTGGTACGGTACCACTCGGCAGACATTAAGACTCTGAGTGGTGCCTGCGCATTATGGGGTTGCAGCTCCACGTGATCTGTTATGACTTATCTCGTCAGAGATGGGGGGAAGTCACGTGTAAGTCTTGCATCTAGTATGGACCACGGGTTTTGCCCAAGCCAGATTGAGTCAAAGGTCAATTGATAACGCCCTGCTATATATACACGCTGGGCTGGCGGTCCAACATTCACTACCTTCTCAGTCTGCACTGTTATCTTATCTGAGGAGTTTTGTTCTTGTATTGAAATGTCCATCTACGTTTTTCTGACTTTGGTGGGCTTCGCCTGGTTGCTGATTGGTCGTAAGTAAAACAACCATATTATTATCTTTTGTAGCAATAGAAACATAAATGAAATGTATTTTTTGTAACTTTTCGTGAAATGTGAAATATTTATGTACATTACATACACATATGTTGTCACACAATTGTCAATTGTTATAAGATCATAATCGTGTGCCCACATCGGAGTCCCCTGACTTTGAAAGATCGTAAACAAATAATTGTTGAACCTCGAGAGAACCCAATGACACCATTTGATGTAAAGTTCTTAAAAGTTCTTACAAAACTATGTAAAAAACCACTACAATAGTTTTTGTACGATTGTCACTGAATTGTTTTATATACCGCAACCTAATTAATAATAGCACTGTTTTGCAATTCCCAGATCTTTCGAATTTATCAACCACAATACACTCGCGATAGGCTACCAGAATATGGACGGTCCGTATTCATAGTCGTCCCCTACCCCTAGGGGCGCCCGTTGTTGCTACGAAGTGTTTTCTTTGTGAGAAATAACATGCATGCAAAACACATATACCTGGCAACAACTAGCGGCCCCAGAGGTAGGGACGACTATGAGTACGATTTTTATTTTTTTACAGGAATATTTCGGCATTTTGAAAATACAATATTCGTTTACTTATTATTTGTTAGTTGATTTACCAATTACCTAATAAATTGCATGTAAATTTACAATAATTGTAATTATTTGATTTTCACAATGGCCTGATGTCACTGTAAATAACAAATTTGTATTCTGGTACCTCGAGTGTTACTGAGGTTGATAAATTCGAAATGTCTGGGAATACATATTTAAAAACATATTCTTTATTTGTCACTAGAAGATATAAAACTAGGGGGCAGCAACATGTTGACTATACAGCTCTCAAAACATATAACAAACTTCCGTCCGACAAAATTATTGAGATCTCTTTCAAGATTCAAGTTTGATGTCAAACATTGGTTAAGAATATGCGGTGTCTGGTGGTTAATGCGGTTATTATGGCGGCTCAAACATTTTTTTTAAATGCTTTTTTTAATATCTCATTACCGACGGTGTAAAAACACATTTTGGTAAGTTAAAAAAACTGATTCATTGTGAAAGCAACAGTAAAATTGTGAATAGGGAATGTTCATCAAAAATAAATAGTGTCCAGAGTACCAAAAAATGATAGATCCTTATCCAAAAATTACGTGGATATAATGTTTATGTCTGAGAAGTGCATAGTTCCAGTTCTATTAGCATTTAAACTATGATATTTCTACCTGCATTGTGAAACGGTCCGTGACGTCAAACGTTGGTAAACAACAAATTTTATGAATCAATTTATCCAAGCTCTTTGGAATTCACAACTATTTCGCCTGTTATAACAGCACTTCATTGTTGTCGATCTTCAGACGTTTTATTTTAAAACCACAATGTTTTCAAATATTCTTTAAAAATACTGTAATTATTGATTATATTCGTATAAATTTATGTTCAATAGTATTTATTAAACACTTTTAGAAACAAATTTCATACAACAATTCTATTGTGAGTGAAATTATTAGCAAAACAGCGTTTCTTGATATGATTGGGTGGTTGTGATCCAAACGTTTGACGTCATTCACCGTTTTTCCCGCCAAAACGATGTGTGAAAGTTTCGGGTGATTTTTACCTATGGAATCTATTCCAAACACACACAAAAATGAATATGATTCTTTATATGAAATGAAATTCAACAAGATGGAACTATAAAAAAATCATCTAAACATTCCCTATTGTTATTAAGTTTACTGTTTCAATAACTACTACGAAATAATAACGTTACATCATATATAATTATTTTGTGTACAAAATATTGCTTTATTGTATTGTTATTATTAACTCTAGTTTAGCAATGCAATTCTTCGATAAATAGGCGTTATATGATCTTTTATTAATTACCTAGAAAAAACGCTGTAAAAAAAAATATATAGTTTTTTGGTGATGATATACTTGAAATAAAATATACATGTTCATATCAAGTGATTTATTCTGTAGCAGAAAATTCTGTTTCGAGTGGTAAATGCGCTTGAATAATTAATGGCTCATGTCGTACTATATGGGTGCGTTATTTCCCATCAGCACAATGCTTTCACCCGCGCTCTCCCTAGCGGCAGCGAAGACAACTTCTAGCAGCAGCTCCCGAAGATATCGGCACACACTCCCCCCTCGCCCCCCTCACCATCACACTACCTCACAACCCTCTTATCTATTATTGTATTTAACGTGGAACTGAGCGTATCTCTCTATCATACCTACATTAATAATACTTTATTGAACATATAGATAAATCATATTTTTTGCAACACTTCAATACAAACAGAAATTCCTGAGTATAATAACTCTTAACTTTCCCAAGATAAATTGATAATATTTGAGATAACATAAAGGTTGTGGAAAAAAAAATAACAAAAACATGTATGTCATACCTACATCAATTATATTATGAGCAGTCCACAGTGGCTCTCTTGCTGCCTTTGGTAAACTTTGACCCCATGCATTCGCCAGGTTCGAGTCCTGTTTAGTCATGGATTCCGTATGAAGCGGTTTTTATCTTCATGATTTCACCACTCACTGTCTCGATTATCATCGTTGCCAAAATATGATTACGTAAAGGCTACATACATACATACCATCATCAACAGTGAGATCAATATAATATAATATAATATAGCCGTCCCTCTTAGTCTCAGACATAATTTGTTGTGTATTATTTTGTAAATTTAATGATTGAGAAGTGATTTTAAAAATAAAATGGTGTTGATAACGGGAGACTAATTGTTTAAATAATAATTTGAATGCAAAATTATCTATTTTGATGAAAATTTTCCGTGTAGGGCTGCGCTACCATGTGTAATGTAATGCAGAAGGTATAAGGTTCAAATCCCGGTCGGGGCATGGGTTTCTGTAGTTTTGAACTTGACTATAATCTATCATTATGGTTCAGATGTACCAGTACATGTAAACGGTGAATTCTGAGCCGTTATAGCAACAAAGCACTTAATAAAAGGTAGTAGCCTATAAATGTCCCCCACTGAAAGTCAGTTGTTCCAACTCAGTGGGTTTCTGTTTATTAATTTATTAATTTATTCATTTATTCATTTATTAAATCTTTTATTCATTTATTTTTTGATTTATAAATTTATTTAATCATTTCTTCATTTATTCATTATTCATTTATTCATTTATTCATTTTATTTAGTTATTTAGCTTGTTTACTTTATTACTTTATTACTTGCTTACTTGTTTACTTGTTCATTTGTTTACTTGTTTACTCGTTTACTTGTTTACTTGCTTACTTATTTTACTTATTCTTTATTTATTTATTTTACTTATTGTTTATTTACTTATCCTTTATTTAGTTATTTACTTAGTTAATTATTTACTTATTTATTTATTGATTTGTTTGTTTAATCAAGAGGTCTTGCTTTTATTCATTGAACAATCTCTTAGAAGTTAAGTTTTTGGCGATACTTAAGAAGTTGCCAATTTGACAATAGGCCTACCTTTGGTGTGAACAGGGTGCGAACTGACAGCTTGGTAGAGGGGCGTGGGTAGAAAGGAGTCTGAGGCGAAGCCCTAGCCGCCGAAAGCAAACTTTTTTGGGGTATTATTGCCCTCGAGATGGCCTTAGAAGCGATGTGAGGTATTATTTTGAAGATATTTTATTCTCGTATTTTAAGTTTTCACCAATTTTCTTTGTAGTGTGAACCTATTCCTATATTATGTAAATTAATGTTGTAACTGTCATTCACCCACTTGTTCTTGGCGACGTAAATGAAAGTCCTCAGTACCGGTATCCTAACTTTTAGTTCAAACGAATATTTATTTTAGCCAGTATAGGAATATAGGTGTAAATTGACGCATTATTTATGAACGTTATAAGATAAAGTCACTTGATATGATATGAAATGAGATGGGTATCCAGAGGTGGGGATTTAGCCATCCCCGGTGGGAATACCTTTCAGTAAAACAGAGTCAGGGATGAAATTACCAGAGGGGGAAATCCCCCCCCCCCCCCCCCGTCAATTCGCACCGTGTATGCACCATGCAATATGCAGTGGCGTATCCAGTCATTTGAAAATGGTGGACGACCCATAAGCAGTGTTTGCCACTCGATACTTTTTATAACTACCTAGATAAAGATACAGCTGAGATACTCTGGTGGAAATGTACCTAGACCCAGACAGATTATTTTTTAGAAATGTACCTACGTAAAGATACAACTACAAGATACATTATTATGTACCTGCCGGATACACGATACTTTAAACTGTTTTGTAGCTAACATAGAGTTAGTATTTTGAGTAAAATGATATGTATAAATCTAGATATATCTGAATTGTATAAATAATATCAAATAATGTAGCTCTTTTTTTAATTCTCAACGATAAATTAGGCCCATTGGCATTTGACAGAAACTAGTTACAAAATAGAGGTATTAATTTCTTAATAATGATTGGTTAAAAGTTACCTCATAGATAATTAAGCGTGCGATGCGAGCGTCTCTACGAGACTCTCATGGCACTTCGTTTTGTGTTTTTTTTTTTTTTTTTTTTTAATGTCTGTCGATAGCGGTCGAACGGAAAGTCCGATCAACTTGAAATTTGGACTATCCACAAGCCTCGATGTGGATTGAAGGTGTATAGTTTTGATGCAAAATCGTTTGAAAAGTTACAAAGTTACACCATAGTTACTGCAAAATATTTTTCTGAAAGAAAATGGCGGCAAAATGTGAGATAGCCATATTTTGTAAAAGTTTTTTTTTTTGGTCACGAATATGTTCACTTTATGGCGATTTTATAAATATTGGAAAAGTTACACAAAAGTTACTCGAAAATATTTTTCTGGAACACAGTAACAGCAAAATGTGAGGTGGCTATCTTATAGTAAATTTTTTGACCGGTTACGAATATTCTAATGTAAACGCGATCTGAAACGTATTTGAGGCAGAAATCCCATTTCTATTGCTGTCAGTAACTGTTAGTTACGGTGGCGGACAACGAAAATTCTTAACAACGCACATTGCACTGCATCCAACAATGTCGGGAAGTATAATAGCTATGGAAATTGGGAAACATTTTGCAATGCGCATTCTTGAATTGTTGTGAACAAAGTTCGTAGATATGGACGCGCTCGCTTATCAACGCGTCAAACAGAGCGTTTTCCTAGTGGTAAATAATACAATATTGTTCAATCAATAAATATGCATATTATCTTATCTACGAATACGGTACTTATTAAGAATACAACGCTTTCTGCAGTATAGATATGTGTGAGGTCGTGAACTCCTCAATGTCAAGACCAGCCTGGCATATTGTCCTGGCCCATCAATGATGCCTGGCAAGTAGTCCTAGCCCCTAAGTGACGTCACAGTGTAGCCTGGCATATTGTCCTGGCCCATCAATGATGCCTGGCAAGTAGTCCTAGCCCCTAAGTGACGTCACAGTGTAGCCTGGCATATTGTCCTGGCCCATCAATGATGCCTGGCAAGTAGTCCTAGCCCCTAAGTGACGTCACAGTGTAGCCTGGCATATTGTCCTGGCCCATCAATGATGCCTGGCAAGTAGTCCTAGCCCCTAAGTGACGTCACAGTGTAGCCTGGCATATTGTCCTGGCCCATCAATGATGCCTGGCAAGTAGTCCTAGCCCCTAAGTGACGTCACAGTGTAGCCTGGCATATTGTCCTGGCCCATCAATGATGCCTGGCAAGTAGTCCTAGCCCCTAAGTGACGTCACAGTGTAGCCTGGCATATTGTCCTGGCCCATCAATGATGCCTGGCAAGTAGTCCTAGCCCCTAAGTGACGTCACAGTGTAGCCTGGCATATTGTCCTGGCCCATCAATGATGCCTGGCAAGTAGTACTAGCCCCTAAGTGACGTCACAGTGTAGCCTGGCATATTGTCCTGGCCCATCAATGATGCCTGGCAAGTAGTCCTAGCCCCTAAGTGACGTCACAGTGTAGCCTGGCATATTGTCCTGGCCCATCAATGATGCCTGGCAAGTAGTCCTAGCCCCTAAGTGACGTCACAGTGTAGCCTGGCATATTGTCCTGGCCCATCAATGATGCCTGGCAAGTAGTCCTAGCCCCTAAGTGACGTCACAGTGTAGCCTGGCATATTGTCCTGGCCCATCAATGATGCCTGGCAAGTAGTCCCAGCCCCTAAGTGACGTCACAGTGTAGCCTGGCATATTGTCCTGGCCCATCAATGATGCCTGGCAAGTAGTCCTAGCCCCTAAGTGACGTCACAGTGTAGCCTGGCATATTGTCCTGGCCCATCAATGATGCCGGGCAAGTAGTCCTAGCCCCTAAGTGACGTCACAGTGTAGCCTGGCATATTGTCCTGGCCCATCAATGATGCCTGGCAAGTAGTCCTAGCCCCTAAGTGACGTCACAGTGTAGCCTGGCAAATTGTCCTAGCCCCGCCGTGACCGCATACACTAGCCTGGCAAGTTGTTCTAGCCCTACCGTGGTTTCATACACTTGCCTGGCAAATTGTCCTAGGGTCGCCTGGCAAATTGTCCGGTTACCTGTGAAGTTAGCCCCCCATGGTAGCACTTACTCACAAAACTTCACCTGAGTTAGTGCTGAGTTAGTGCTAAGCGCCGTTAGAATGTCAGTTTGTGCTGCAATAAAACTGTAGTTATTAATAAAAAAACTGTTGGGGGCTAACTTCACGCAGCCCCCCCCCCCATGTTAGCACTAATACTCAAAACATCACCAGAGTTAGTGCTGAGTTAGTGCTAATAATTGCCGTTGGAATTACAGTTTGTGCTGCACTAATACTTAAGTAGACTAAATAATAAAAAATAATTAAGGTGGCTATCTTCACGCCCCCCCCCCCCCCCCCCTCCAGCCCATGTAAGCACTTCCTCTCAAAACTTCACCTGAGTTAGTGCTGAGTTAGTGCTAATAATTGCCGTTGGAATTACAGTTTGTGCTGCACTATTACTGTAGTTTATAATGCAGAATTACTTAGTTACTTACTCACTTACTTATTACTTACTTACTTACATACTTACTTACTTACTTACTTACTTACTAACTAACTTACTTACTTACTTCTTACTTTGCACATTTGTCGTGTTTTTACTTCTAAAATAGTATTTTTTCGCTTGGTGTAAACTGTAAATTATTTATTTAAATTAAAATGTATACACTTTTGAATTGTAACAACTATGGTAAATACACATACATTCGAATCTAGATACCCACGGATGTGGTGAAAAACAATGAGTCTGTAAATGTACAGGTTTGTGATCTTACATAGACATACACAAAAATACGAATTTCGTATTATAGACGGTCACCTACGCACTTTTGTGGTCTCACACGGCCGGACCAGCCGAGAGTAGGCTCAAAAAATTCGTAATTTTTACCTGATTACAGCAAAGGCAATCCGGAAATCGAAATTGGTAGCTTTCACTTCTTATAGCCAAAAAACGGCAAAAAACGGGAAATTTTATTAAGTACGAGACCAATTGAGTGATTGCGCTGGGGAAGGTGACAAAAAATCCGATATTTTTTAGAAATAAAGAAACAATAATGCGAAAATGGAAATTTGTAGCGTTCAGCGTTGAGATCCTAAAAAAACGGTAAAAAATGGCACAATTTATTAAATAGCCTAAATGACCAGTAATAATGAAAGAGGTAAGCTAATTTGATTTTAAGCATAATGTAAATGAAATAATGTGAAACTCAATATATGTACCTTTAAACATTACCAGCAGATGAAAAAGGGTACCAAAAAGGCACCGCTGTCTTTTAGATCGCTTGAGTGACTTTCTGGGAGAGAGGGCAACAAATGCGATTAATGGCATCGTGCGAACTTCTAAACCATTAACGTTTACCTTTCAGATACTAAAGGGCAAAAATGGTCACAATAACGGGGGGGGGGGGGGGGGGGGGGTTGGTTATAAAATTATTAGTGTTAGTATTTTTACCAAAATAGAATAAACCCAAATGCAGTTGGAAACGGTCATAAAAGATGTCGCAAAATTGTTGGTATTATTTCAAGTGCTTGAAGAACGGCAACAAAGTCACATTTAATTAAATGGGAATACTATTTGTAGGAAACAATAATTGGGTTGGAAGTATCATTGCCCATTGGACAAGATTATGAACGCCGTCGGTCAATATTTATGTGAGTTTTATTTACACGAAAACGAAAAAATCCCAATACTAATTGTTTCCAATTATTAAAAAGATCAAATACAAGGAAAAATAATATATGGACGGGATGTGTTACATCAAACTCCAAGTTCTAGACGGTTTGTGTAGCGTAGTGTGTAAAACACCAATGTTCGGTATTTGCATTTCTATGCCCTGGCCATGTGTATGTGTAAACTTGTTGAAAAAGTCATTGTAAACCTACGAGTACGAATTGTATCAAATTATGTAGATGTTAGCTCATGATTTTATACATTATTATACAAGTAAATGAAACACCAATGTAAATACAATCAAAACACACAATATGTGAGATTGTACCTTATTGTGTCCAACTCAGCTGTAAACATGAAACACATCGGTGACTTTGGAGCCATCCTAGCAACGAAGGACTCAATAAACTCAAAGATGTTCTGAATCAGCCTTGTTGATTCTGATAGTTACCCGCAGGTGCTCGCACTGTCCAAACAATGATTCACATTTCTATAATATTTAAATATCGATCTTTAGTTGTTATCGCTCACTCGTCAATGGGGTTCGGAGCCTATAGGGTTGGGTCATTCGCTTTAAATTAAAATCTTTCGCTGAAAATCAGTCATGTTACTGAGTGGATGTACTCTAGATATGAAGTTTGTATTCTTTATTTTTTAAACTAGTGCATCCTCTTCACCGTCTTGTTAAATATTTTCCGTGCTTTGAGAATCACTAGAAACACAGAACACACAGAAAAACATTCACATATAGTCGCATTGGTAACGCAAGAACTATATTTCATTTAAATATATTATATCAAGTATATAAGGGCTTAAATAATATATGTATTCATTACAAATTGAAGTCACTTTCCTCATTGCAGTATAGTTTTCCTCTATTAGTGGTAGCAAGTTCTGGCACCTCTTTGCATTGGTCTTCACAGTAACACAAGTCTGTACATCTAAGCTTTAAATCACTGCACTAACACTTGGCTGTGGAACAGTGTTTGCATTTGCGCGATATCAATTCCAATACTTCATCAGGGGCTGGTTTTGTCACACGCCATCGGATAGCATTATTGAACCATTTTAGGCACCAGCCATAATCAAATGGGAGTGGGTGATACTTAAAGATTGAGAGGTGAGAGAATTGAGAGAATTTTTTACCCAGCATTATCATTCTACTGGTCTTGTATAATCTACATATCACATTTCTTGCTGAAAACCAAATACTTTTGATTTCAACTTTCACAATATTTGTTTAGTATTCTGCTTTAAGTATGAAAATGAAATATATGTTGTCATCTCTCCCATGCAATGTTATCGGTTACTTAGAGTTTATCGGTAACTTGGACTACATATTAAATTGTCCCTTTATACCCCACCCCCCTTTTTTTTTACATAATGCCCTACGCTATTATTTAAAATCTTCGGATTACATTTCCTTCACGATCTTCAATTTTTTGCCGCACTTACTAGCATTATCATTAGTTGGTAATGTAGTGCATAAATTGCCCTTTTTGCCGTTATTTGTATATAAATAGTGAAAGCTACCGATTTCAATTTCCGCATTGTCTTCAATGCAATCAGGTAATAATTACGATTTTTTGAGCCCACTCGCGGAGTGTCTGGCCGAGTGAGACCATTGTCTTGAATTTTGGAGCAAAGGTGACAGGCTACTGGCTAATATGCCTTTTTTGGTAACTTTTTGCTCTAAAGACCAAGCAAAGAACTGCTGATTTCGACGGTCGCTTTATTTGTTCTGAATTCGTTCTTAAATATCGAGTTCGTGTCACCAGTCTCAGTATAATCGGTTGATAGGTCTTCGATAATATATGATACATTGATGCCATTTTTTTTTCTCGTTTCTTGGTTTTAGTCAGTGATTATTATTTCTTACTTCACATTATTTGTAATTGGCTACATTCAGTTTGAAATACCGAGTTCTTTTACTTTTCTCCAAGTGTTATCGGTCAACTGGTCTTCTAAATGAAATATGTGCCGTTTTTGCCGTTTTTATGCTCCCAGTGCCAAACGGTAGCGATTTCCATGTTCGCATTAATTCATCTTAACTTAACATAAAATAACAAATTGTTAGACACCTGTCTAAGCGTTATCAGTCAACTAGTCTTGTAGTATTTAAATAATACATTTTTGCCGTTTTTTGCCGTTTTTTGGCTATAAAAAGTTAAAGCTACCGATTTCGATTTCTGGATTGCCTTTGTTGTAATCAGCTAAAAATTACAAATTTTTTGAGCCTACTCTCGACTGGTCCGGCCGAGTGAGACCATTCTGTTGAATTTGGGGGGATAGCTGACCGTCTATTATATTGTCAAAGCACACATCAAGTCCACTATCAATACAAACAGTACAATGCATGTAATAACAGGATGTAAATACACTATATACACCGCAGATTACATTCATTTTAATATCTAATATTTATAACGTGTACATATAAAGTAGACCAGGAGCGTGGAATGGTAAATAAAACAGGATAAAATAGTTGGTTTATGTATGTATGATGTACAAAATTTGAGTCAGAGGTTACCGATGTCAGAAAATGCTTTTAAATACGTAATTTCAATGGGCTTATAGTAGAGTATAGTTCAACTGTACATCCATATATCATGTATACATGTTGACCGGGAGGGGGGGGGGGGGGGGTAGTCTGCGTGTGCGTGTGCGCGCGTGCATTTGCGAATGGGTGTGGAAATGGATTCATGCATTCACACATGAGTTCCGAATCATCTGACATGAATAATCATCGTATACACGGATAACATTATTTATTTATTTATTTATTTATTTATTTATAAGTAACTAAATAATAAAATAACTCAATAATGTTATCCGTGATACGATAATTCAAGTTAGATGATTCGGAAATCATTATAAGATACACGGATAACATGGTCATTTATCATCACTGATCTGCACAAGTACATTATTTCCATTATCCATCATAGAATACATACATGACCGTATGTTCAATAGTGTTGTTATGCTACACTTATTAATTGGTCTTCAATCCCACAGTATTAGTGCAGCAAAAACTGTAATTCCAACGGCAATTATTAGCACTAACTCAGCACTAACTCTGGTGAAGGTTTGAGAGTTAGTGCTAACAAGGGGCGGGCTTACTTCACGGACCTGACCGCAACCCTCCCCGCATACCTTTCTCGCAAGCGCTCACCGGTACCGAGTGGAGGTGGAAAGGGGGAAGGGAAAATTATTACATAATCCGTGACGACAACACCTTGTACGTTACAGCGAGAGCAGTATATAATATATACTCGTCGTACAACAACTTCGGTAACGCTTTCGTCATCAATCAATGACGTGTTTACGGTCTCGGCCAACCCGAGCAGGTATTTGAATTAGCCACGGTCGCTGGTTGGCTGCCGCTCACCCACCCGTGACGGAAGCATTACCGAAGTTATTGTACTTCAACTAAAGCAACAAAGCAGTCAATAAATTTAAAGTTGTTCTGAATCGGCCTTGTTGATTTTGGCATCTGTCCGCCGGTGTTTGCACTGTCCAATCACTGATTCATGTGTTTCATATTTGAAATATAGATCTCACTCGTCGATGGTGTTCGGAGCCTGCAGGGTTGGTTTAGTCGCTTTAAATTGAAGCCCCCCACTGAAAATCAGTCGTGTTACTGAGTGGGTAGACTCTATAAATACGAATTTATTTATTTTATTTATAGCTTAGCCGCACCTGCAATGCTGGAAGTGCAGTGCGAGCGTGAAAACAGTGATGCAACGTTAATACATGTCACAGAACAGAAAGCTAATCCTGACACAAATTGCAACACCGTACTTTTTGTATAATTCTACGTGCATGTCGTATTATGTCAAGACTTCCTTAATGGCGAATATGTTATCGTAAGATATGGGCACCGAGATTAGCCACTGATGGCGCCACTGAAATGACAGGCAGCGCTCCTCGTGGCGCTCGCGAGCAACCCTTGACTGAACAAATGGATGTCTTCCTATGTAAATAATGTCAATAGGGCACTAGCAACACCAAAAGACAACAATGAAACAAATGAATTGAATCGATGGACAAACAAAAAATAATTTCTTCTGATTTTGGAAAACAAAACAAAAACAAACAAATACACATACAAAACTTTCACTTAGTCGTTGTCTATCATTAAAAGTTTTAAATGGCGAGCAGTTTCTATTGCTGCACTTGTTTTTATTTCTATGGTTGCAATTTTATTATTTTGACAGCTGATTGCTTGTCCATCAGTTCAATTCATTTGTTCCATTGTTGTCTTTGGTGTTGCTAGTGCCCTATTTGAGATGATTATTTAATTGAATACGGATTTGAAAAATGTTTTGCAGACTATAAATCCAATCAGTATTTCTCAAAAGGAAACGCCTTATTTCAAGCAGGGCATGTTTTAAACTTGACTGAAGCTAAAACTGGCACATTTTGCAAAATAAATTCGAAGGTTGTAGGCCTAGGACAGACTTCCGCCATATGAAGTCAGCATTGAGTAACTTAAAACCTAAAAGTGAACAAGTTATAAATGATAATGAAAATTATGTTCATAGTTGCTAACATTAATTTTAATGGGACTTATGTTTTTTTTATTTTTAACTTCATTCGTATCGTATGCCTAACCGCTGATGAATAGGCCTAGCCCTAGGCCTAGGCCTATGACAGAGAAGTAGTAAACATGTGAAAACTGATATCAGATATGATGGATGGCTAGGCCTAGGCCCTTACACGAGATGAAGACATACATATCAGGTAGGGCCTAGATAAGCTTAAAATTACAAAGGTGTACGTAAATATCATTTAAAAGGAGACCTGTCGTCAGTGTCACCTAGACCATAGGTTGCTCCCACGCCCACTGCTCGTTCTGACACAACCACACAATTTGTTCGAATTGAACTGGTAGGCCTAGGCTTTATCCATGTATGCCGTACGTAAACCTTCATAGGCCTAGCCTATGCCTTAAGTAAACATTCAAGAATAATATCATTGTGTACAGACCTATAAACATACGAGGCTGTTGACTGCCTGTATCCACTTTTCTCGCCTGTCCGCCTCCCAAGGCCTGCCAGGAAAACTGTAAAATGTCACTTCCTCCAAAGTGTTGGAAATGCGCTGTGCGCATCCCACAATCCAACACGATTTCCTAGAACGTCTACAACTTGTAGTAGCATCCATTATTTAAACAAATTTAAATTACGTTTAAAATAAACAAGACATAGAACAATGTTATACTAACGCCATTTTAACAAGCGCCTAAATCTTTCAGCTAGGAGTTGCTAGATTTCACCGCATACCAGCGCTGTAGGTACCAAGGCTCGGTGCCCATACTAACCAGACTTTGAAATATGCGAGTAAATACGGCACACGTGGCGCGTTTGAAATCAATTATCCGCATTATGAAAATTAAATATTCTTCTCGTTGAAGCATCGATTAGGAAGACGAAACATGGCAGATTAACGTGCCTCTGAGTTCTTAAAGCTACCGCTAATAGTTTGTTTGCTATGACATACGACATATCTCGTCTCCCGCCGATGCTAGCGGGTTGGGACTAGTAAGACCCACGTCACCAAAAAAAAACGCCCGCGGTCAAGTGAATTCTATTAACTTGAAAATAATGTATTGTTAATTTCTGGAGTGGATATGCGGGTATTAATTTTAGCTGTAATTGTAGCAAGAAATCAATATATTTAATGGGTATAGATAGATAGATAGATAGATAGATAGATAGATAGATAGATAGATAGATAGATAGATAGATAGATAGATAGATCGATAGATAGATAGATAGATAGATAGATAGATAGATAGATAGATAGATAGATAGATAGATAGATAGATAGATAGATAGATAGATAGATAGATAGATAGATAGATAGATAGATAGATAGATAGATAGATAGATAGATAGATAGATAGATAGATAGATAGATAGATAGATAGATAGGTAGATAGATAGATAGATAGATAGATAGATAGATAGATAGATAGATTTGATTTGATTTATTCGAACTGTCAAAATATATTACATCAGTGTTACAAACTTAAACAGAGAAATTTACATCAGGTATAGATAAAAGTACAAAATGATGATAATCACATTTGCAAGACAATATTTTACAAAATACCACCGAACCTCCAAGTGCGGTTATAAATGTGTACAGTTTCTGTTCGTACGGCCTTTAAATATTCCAGATTTAATCTGTAGGAAAGTCGATTTTTAATAATACACAACGGATCACCGCCTGGTTCTTCAAAGTTCTTCTGCATGAACCGAAATACAGAAGATTTTCCGAGGTTCAATAGGAAGTTTGCCAACTGCCACTGCACGACGGCGGCAGGCTCAAAATCCAGTCCTCGCAGAAGGTCGAGCGTCGAAAGATGTCTTGAGCCAATAAGGCGTGTAATTATGTCTCGAACAAAGGTCCATAAAGGAGTTACTTTAGAACATTCAAACAGAACGTGGAGAGTGGTGCCGGGAGAAGTGCACCACAAGCACTGTGGAGAGTCACGGATCCCCCATCGGTGTAGTCGGGCAGGCGATGCCACTGCGTCATGCAGCAGTCGCCAGCAGAGGTCGGCGTCGAAGCTGGTCGTCGGGAAAAGGTAGACATGGTTCCAATGCACGTCCTCTTGTGCCAGTTCAGATCGTCCAGATAGAGTCGAAAGAGGTAGTTCACGTTGTCTGCACGTTTGGTAGAGTCTGCGTCTATTGTCTACGTCCAACACACGTAGAGCGGCGTTTAATGTGGTCGTTGTGGCAGGGCAGACCGTATCCCATGCTTCCAGTACTGACCTGTAGAATGGTTGTAACCTGTGTAACCAGTCACTCCGAATTGGCTCGAGTACAAGTGAGTGAAAATCGTCAGCGTACCTATGGAGATTCAGTTCGTGAAGCACATATGGATGAGTTGTTTCGGCGTCGGGTGAAAGAATACTGGCTAGAAAACGTAGTCGGAAAGTCATGACTTTGCACTGGATGTTCGTCAGCCCGATACCTCCTACGCCAGGCTTGGAAAAGACGTGAGCGCGGTTGAGCCAGTGTCTGCCCCCCCACACGAACTTGATTAATTTAGTATGAATTGTATCAATAAACGCTTTTGGGGGTTGGAGAACAGATAGCGCGTGAACAAGTTTGGATCCTAATAGTTGGTTGGCGATAATTCTCCTTCCTCTTATTGTCGTGTGATTCCATTTAGAGTATCGGTCTATTCCGCGATGTATTGTTTCTGTCAGCGTCGTCCAGTTTTTGGTTTCCCATTGTGTAGAATTTTCAAGGTAAACACCGAGAACTTTGAGCCCATCACTATTCCACTGGAAACCTAGAGGGTTGTCAGTTCGTCCCTGCCAGGACCCAGAAAAGAGACCGTTAGATTTAGCCGAGTTGAGCTTTGCGCCAGAAGCGCACGCGTACGTTACGAACGCCGTGTGAAGTTCAGCGAAACCGCCATTATCAGTTAGAAAAATATATGCGGTATAATATATGCGGTATATATATAAATATAAATATATCGTCGGCATAAGCTGAGGTGACAATGGGTATCCTCGACCCAGGTATTTTAAGCCCGTACGGTGCAAGAGTTTTACGGCAAAGAACTAGGAATGGTTCAATAGATAAGGAGTACAAACATCCGGATATAGGATCTCCTTGTCGTATTCCACGACGAAGAGGGATAGGTGAAGTAAGAGAAGAGTTCACTCGTATAGAGCATCTTGCGTTCGCGTACAGCATTCGTATGTAGGACATAAACCGACAACCGAAGCCAAACGATTTCATGATTTTGAATAGGTAATCATGTTCGACTCTATCGAACGCACTCGTTTGATCAAGTGATAGTATAGCTAGTGGCAGATTGTTTCTGTTGCAGTGGTCCAGTGTATCACGAGTAAGGTGGAGGTTGGAAAACAGTGACCTGCCTTGCACGCAGAACGTCTGGTCAGAGTGAACAACGTCACCCATTACTAAGTTGAGTTTGTTAGTTAAAGCTTTAGAAATTATTTTATAGTCGGTGTTTAAAAGTGAGATGGGTCTCCAATTTTGTATCTGTACACGATCACCTTTCTTGGGAATAAGCACAAGCACTGACATTTGCATAGATCGTGGTAGAGTCGAACGTTCGACTGCAGTTTCGAACACCTTGTAAAACAGTTTGCGAATAACGTTCCAGAAATGTAAGTAAAATTCTACGGTCAAACCGTCTAACCCACACGATTTTCCTTTTGTTAATTGTTCGAGAGCCACCCGCAACTCTGCAATTGTAGGCATGGCGTCAAGCTTGTTCCTAGCAGCGTCGGAGATTTTCGGGAGGTCGGCAAAAAGATGAGGGACGTTCAAATTGTTGTTTCCAGGGTTAGAATATAGCTGCTGGAAATGATTTCGCACATGTGTACGAATAGCAGCAGCGTCTTTCGAGACGGTACCCCCAATTTCAAGACAAGAAAGTTGAGTTGGTGAGTGGTGCACCATTCCGTACTGATAAAAAAAGGGTGTAGCAGTATTACCGTATTGGAGCATGTTGGCAGACTCAACAGCGGCAGTGGCGTGGGCTTCCGAGTAGTGGATTCTTCGTACTTGAGCGGCACAAGCATTGAACTCAATACATTCTTGCTGGGACAAGTTTGATTTAGATTTAAGATTGTAAAGATTACGCTCAAGATCTTTGAGCGTGCTTGTTTTCTCGTGAAAACGGTGGGCTGTGTATCGTTGGGTGGCTAATCTTATTTCGTGTTTTAGCCCTTTCCAACACACGAAGGGATCGGTTTCATTACACTTGTCAGAGAAGGTTGTAATCAGCGCGCATACTACTGAGGTGTAGTAGGTGTCCTGTAAGAGCATATTGTTGAACTTCCAATAGGAAGATTTATGAGAGACGGTGAGAGGGAGTTCAAGAGAAAATACTACACAACAGTGGTCCGAAAATGACGGTATTCAATGGTAAGGTTCCAATCTCCCCCCAATATAACCACATGGCTATGATGAACACTGGAGAGATACCTGTCGAGTAAAAGCAGCACCGGTACAGCGATGTTGTTGTTATGGGGTAGATAAACATTAACCAGGTGGCATTGTCGTCCGTCCAATTAAACCTGAGCACATTGCGCATAGCCGGGAACAAGAATGTTTGTAGAGTCGAACGGCGTTTTTGACGCTATCAAAGTGCCACTGCTGTTCTGGACATGCGAGTTTATTGCAAAGTTGTAGGTTTTGTTTAAAAATTCGTAAGTAGGGGAAGAAGAAAGGTTTGTTTCTTGAATAAAAAATACGTCAGATCGTAGTCTACGGAGGAAATTTGTAAGAGCGATTTGTTTCATGTCACTTTTCATACCACGTATGTTTAAGGACATAAAATTGACCATTGTGAAAGGAGATTAAGAATTTGTTTGGGGTATAAACCCTGATTCAGCGGCCATGGATTTCAATATCCGCGCAATCCGTTTTTTTAAATTTAAGTCATGTGTGTTTTGAGCAGTCTTTTCCAGTTCCACGTAGAACGATTCTACATTGTCAGAGTAGGATTTAACAATTGGTAAAATTTTCTTAAAATGCCTCGCATTTTTAAGAAAAGCCTTAATGTTCTCCGATGTTATAGAACCTTCTTTGGTTCTCGAATCAGTTGACTGCATAAACTCTTCCGATAGAAAAGAGTCGTTTGATGCTAACGACTCGCAGTCGGACTGAGCGTCATCGTCAAGTCGCGATCGTTTGTTTGAAGGTTGATGTAGAATAATAGGCGAGGAGAAAGACGGTTGATGAGCGACAGTAGGAGAAGACAGAGACAGTTCCTTAACCTCCGGTATGGGAGGAGGTGAACGTTTGTTTAAAGGTTGGTTCACAAAAACATGTGAAGAGATAGTGGGTTCCTGTTCTTCAACCTCCGGGAGGGGAAGAGGCGTACATTTATTCAATGGTTTGTTTACGATAATAGGAGAGGAGATAGACAGTTCTTCGACCTCCTTAACGGAAGGTGGAGGAGGCGGTGGAAGGGTTGTTGTGTGGTATTGAGCTAGTCGTTGCAGTGACGATTTGGCCTTGACCTCTAGAATTGAAGAAGAGGTATTCAGTTGGTCCGTCTTACCACCGTCACTACCGGCCGGCCTACCGGCCGGCGCGGCAGGAAGAATAGGGACGCAGGGTCGGAGAGATAGTGATTCACGCGGTGCGCCACTCACAGTTTGAGCGAAGGTGGGCTTTCCAGGTGGCAAGGGGGGATAGTTTAAAGTAGACGGTAAGTTGGATGTCGACGGAACGACACGAGGGTTCTGCATTTGAAGGTTGGGTTGTTTAGGAGTCGATTGCTTGCAGTTCCTGGAGACGTGTCCCTTCTCGTTACACGTAAGACACGTCACGTCCTCCATAGTAATGAAAACAATTACCTTGACGTTGTCCTTCTCGAAGTGTAGAGCATCGGGCACTTTGGATATATCTCTAAAGACAACATACGCCAGTTTTCGGAACGATTTGATATGTGAACAACCAGTGAGCTTTGATCCTGTTGACAGGTCGCGTATTTGGCCGGTAATATTACCGTACTGTGAAAGTTTTTCAGTCAGCATATCATTGGTTATGAAGGGGAAAACATTAGAAAGGACGATTTTGGTAGCAGACGAAAAATATTTTCGAATAGGAACGTAGTTGCCCTTGACAGTAATGAAATTGTCCTGAATAAGCGTGTCAATAGCTGCTTCAGTTTTCAAAAATATACAAACACGTCCGCCAGACCCACGTGACGCGTGCGTGATTTGGTCACCGGAAACAAGTTCGAGAGCGCCTTGTAGGTAGTCATCGATGGAAGTATCGGGAAGATTATCAATAATAACTGTCAATTTCGGTGAAACTGACATGATTTAATTCTTAGTTGGTCACCGCTTACTGGATCATTAAAAGAATTCCTGAAGTGCTTTGGAAACAAAGAAGTTATAGGAATGATTGTGAGAGAATGGTTGCTCTTTGAAAGCAAAGAACTAAGATCGATTGTTGTAGGACCCGTCGAGAAGGCTGTGGTTGTAGGTTTTTGTTTTCAATAGCATCAGAACTGAATCCAAAATGTATTTATGTAATTATTTAACTGAAATAATACTTATTCAGTCATTTCACTTACGAAAGACGATAATGTTTATTAGTAGCTTGCCTGAGTGTGGTCGAATAGGATGGGCCTATGTGTTCAGAGCGTGATATTTCATCCCCTCGAGTGAAGTCAGTCAATGGCGAGCACACGCATGATGCACATATCACCATAAAACACACAAAAAGATTGATAACTTCGAAAAACAGTTGTTTTTAACCACTTACGATACACACAGAGATATATCTTCACTAGTTCTATCGTATAGACAAGTTTAGGAATTATCGCACGACTTTTTCTCGCAAATTATTAACAATTCGCAGGAGCCGATGTGAAACACGTCCGTCCACTTCGAGATAGATAGATAGATAGATAGATAGATAGATAGATAGATAGATAGATAGATAGATAGATAGATAGATAGATAGATAGATAGATAGATAGATAGATAGATAGATAGATAGATAGATAGATAGATAGATAGATAGATAGATAGATAGATAGATAGATAGATAGATAGATAGATAGATGGATGGATGGATGGATGGATAGATAGATAGATAGATAGATAGATAGATAGATAGATAGATAGATAGATAGATAAATAGATAGATAGATAGATAGATAGATAGATAGATAGATAGATAGATAGATAGATAGATAGATAGATAGATAGATAGATAGATAGATAGATAGATAGATAGATAGATAGATAGATAGATAGATAGATAGATAGATAGATAGATAGATAGATAGATAGATAGATAGATAGATAGATAGATAGATAGATAGATAGATAGATAGATAGATAGATAGATAGATAGATAGATAGATAGATAGATAGATAGATAGATAGATAGATAGATAGATAGATAGATAGATAGATAGATAGATAGATAGATAGATAGATAGATAGATAGATAGATAGATAGATAGATAGATAGATAGATAGATAGATAGATAGATAGATAGATAGATAGATAGATAGATAGATAGATAGATAGATAGATAGATAGATAGATAGATAGATAGATAGATAGATAGATAGATAGATAGATAGATAGATAGATAGATAGATAGATAGATAGATAGATAGATAGATAGATAGATAGATAGATAGATAGATAGATAGATAGATAGATAGATAGATAGATAGATAGATAGATAGATAGATAGATAGATAGATAGATAGATAGATAGATAGATAGATAGATAGATAGATAGATAGATAGATAGATAGATAGATAGATAGATAGATAGATAGATAGATAGATAGATAGATAGATAGATAGATAGATAGATAGATAGATAGATAGATAGATAGATTTGATTTGATTTATTCGAACTGTCAAAATATATTACATCAGTGTTACAAACTTAAACAGAGAAATTTACATCAGGTATAGATAAAAGTACAAAATGATGATAATCACATTTGCAAGACAATACTTTACAAAATACCTCCGAACCTCCAAGTGCGGTTATAAATGTGTACAGTTTCTGTTCGTACGGCCTTTAAATATTCCAGATTTAATCTGTAGGAAAGTCGATTTTTAATAATACACAACGGATCACCGCCTGGTTCTTCAAAGTTCTTCTGCATGAACCGAAATACAGTAGATTTTCCGAGGTTCAATAGGAAGTTTGCCAACTGCCACTGCACGACGGCGGCAGGCTCAAAATCCAGTCCTCGCAGAAGGTCGAGCGTCGAAAGATGTCTTGAGCCAATAAGGCGTGTAATTATGTCTCGAACAAAGGTCCATAATGGAGTTACTTTAGAACATTCAAACAGAACGTGGAGAGTGGTGCCGGGAGAAGTGCACCACAAGCACTGTGGAGAGTCACGGATCCCCCATCGGTGTAGTCGGGCAGGCGATGCCACTGCGTCATGCAGCAGTCGCCAGCAGAGGTCGGCGTCGAAGCTGGTCGTCGGGAAAAGGTAGACATGGTTCCAATGCACGTCCTCTTGTGCCAGTTCAGATCGTCCAGATAGAGTCGAAAGAGGTAGTTCACGTTGTCTGCACGTTTGGTAGAGTCTGCGTCTATTGTCTACGTCCAACACACGTAGAGCGGCGTTTAATGTGGTCGTTGTGGCAGGGCAGACCGTATCCCATGCTTCCAGTACTGACCTGTATAATGGTTGTAACCTGTGTAACCAGTCACTCCGAATTGGCTCGAGTACAAGTGAGTGGAAATCGTCAGCGTACCTATGGAGATTCAGTTCGTGAAGCACATATGGATGAGATCTTTCGGCGTCGGGTGAAAGAATACTGGCTAGAAAACGTAGTCGAAAAGTCATGACTTTGCACTGGATGTTCGTGAGCCCGATACCTCCTACGCCAGGCTCAGCAAAGACGTGAGCGCGGTTGAGCCAGTGTCTGCCCCCCCACACGAACTTAATTAATTTAGTATGAATTGTATCAATAAACGTTTTGGGGGGTTGGAGAACAGATAGCGCGTGAACAAGTTTGGATCCTAATAGTTGGTTGGCGATAATTCTCCTTCCTCGTATTGTCGTGTGATTCCATTTAGAGTATCGGTCTATTCCGCGATATATTGTTTCTGTCAGCGTCGTCCAGTTTTTGGTTTCCCATTGTGTAGAATTTCCAAAGTAAAACCCGAGAACTTTGAGCCCATCACTATTCCAATGGAAACCTAGAGGGTTGTCAGTTCGTCCCTGCCAGGACCCAGAAAAGAGACCGTTAGATTTAGCCGATTGATTGATTATTGGGGCTTAACGTCTCATATTTATGCAACGATGGCTAATCGAGACGATGAGCGGGTGATAATGAAGATGAGAAAGATGATAATGAAGAAAAAAACCACATCCGAATCAGATCCATTGTACGTCGCGTGAGTCGTCATACGGGAGTCCAGCAAGGGAGGGCAGGGCCAAGCCGAGTTGAGCCTTGCACCAGAAGCGCACGCGTACGTTACGAACGCCATGTGTAGTTCAGCGAAACCTCCATTATCAGTTAGAAAAATATATGCATCGTCGGCATAAGCTGAGGTGACAATGGGTATCCTCGACCCAGGTATTTTAAGCCCGTAAGGTGCAAGAGTTTTACGGCAAAGAACTAGGAATGGTTCAATAGATAATAAGTACAAACATCCGGATATAGGATCTCCTTGTCGTATTCCACGACGAAGAGGGATAGGTGGAGTAAGAGAAGAGTTTACTCGTATAGAGCATCTTGCGTTCGCGTACAGCATTCGTATGTAGGACATAAAGCGACAACCGAAGCCAAACGATGACATGATTTTGAATAAGTAGTCATGTTCGACTCTATCGAACGCACTCGTTTGATCAAGTGATAGTATAGCTAGTGGCAGATTGTTTCTGTTACAGTGGTCCAGTGTATCACGAGTAAGGTGGAGGTTGGAAAACAGTGACCTGCCTTGCACGCAGAACGTCTGGTCAGAGTGTACTACGTCACCCATTACTAAGTTGAGTTTGTTAGTTAAAGCTTTAAAATTATTTTATAGTCGGTGTTTAAAAGTGAGATCGGTCTCCAATTTTGTATCTGCACACGATCACCTTTCTTGGGAATAAGCACAAGCACTGACATTTGCATAGATCGTGGTAGAGTCGAACGTTAGACTGCAGTTTCGAACACCTTGTAATACAGTTTGCGAATAACGTTCCAGAAATGTAAGTAAAATTCTACGGTCAAACCGTCTGACCCACACGATTTTCCTTTTGTTAATTGTTCGAGAGCCACCCGCAACTCTGCAACTGTAGGCATGGCGTCAAGCTTGTTTCTAGCAGCGTCGGAGATTTTCGGGAGGTCGGCAAAAAGATGAGGGACGTTCAAATTGTTGTTTCCAGGGTTAGAATATAGCTGCTGGAAATGATTTCGCACATGTGTACGAATAGCAGCAGCGTCTTTCGAGACGGTACCCCCAATTTCGAGACAAGAAAGTTGAGTTGGTGAGTGGTGCACCATTCCGTACTGATAGAAAAAGGGTGTAGCAGTATTACCGTATTGGAGCATGTTGGCAGACTCCACAGCGGCAGTGGCGTGGGCTTCCGAGTAGTGGATTCTTCGTACTTGAGCGGCACAAGCACTGAGCTCAATACATTCTTGCTCGGACAAGTTTGATTTAGATTTAAGATTGTAAAGATTACGCTCAAGATCTTTGAGCGTGCTTGTTTTCTCGTGAAAACGGTGGGCTGTGTATCGTTGGGTGGCTAATCTTATTTCGTTTTTTAGCCCTTCCCAACACACGAAGGGATCGGTTTCATTACACTTGTCAGAGAAGGTTGTAATCAGCGCGCATACTACTGAGGTGTAGTAGGTGTCCTGTAAGAGCATATTGTTGAACTTCCAATAGGGAGATTTATGAGAGACGGTGAGAGGGAGTTCAAGAGAAAATACTACACAACAGTGGTCCGAAAATGACGGTATTATTTTAGGCAGCACCGCGAATCCAATGTTGGAAGCCTGGATGTAAAACCTGTCCAGACGAGCTCTTGGGCGTCGGACGTGAGTGCCTACATACGTGTATGCAAGCTCTCGAGGGTTCGAAGTCCGCCACACGTCTTGTAAATTCTCTTTGGACAGGATGGTAGCCAGGCGCTGCGCTAGACTTCGACGATTTTCCACACAGCCGGAACGATCAAGTGGGTCAATGGTAAGGTTCCAATCTCCCCCCAATATAACCACATGGCTATGATGAACACTGGAGAGATACCTGTCGAGTGAAAGCAGCACCGGTACAGCGATGTTGTTGTCATGGGGTAGATAAACATTAACCAGGTGGCATTGTCGTCCGTCCAATTGAACCTGAGCACATTGCGCATAGCCGGGAACACGAATGTTTGTAGAGTCGAACGGCGTTTTTGACGCTATCAAAGTGCCACTGCTGTTCTGGACATCCGAGTTTATTGCAAAGTTGTAGGTTTTGTTTAAAAATTCGTAAGTAGGGGAAGAAGAAAGGTTTGTTTCTTGAATAAAAAATACGTCAGATCGTAGTCTACGGAGGAAATTTGTAAGAGCGATTTGTTTCATGTCACTTTTCATACCACGTATGTTTAAGGACATAAAATTGACCATTGTGAAAGGAGATTAAGAATTTGTTTGGGGTATAAACCCTGATTCAGCGGCCATGGA
>OX246749.1:13350905-13515905 GCA_945910005.1 Isoperla grammatica
TAGCAGTATTACCGTATTGGAGCATGTTGGCAGACTCCACAGCGGCAGTGGCGTGGGCTTCCGAGTAGTGGATTCTTCGTACTTGAGCGGCACAAGCATTGAGCTCAATACATTCTTGCTCGGACAAGTTTGATTTAGATTTAAGATTGTGAAGATTACGCTCAAGATCTTTAAGCGTGCTTGTTTTCTCGTGAAAACGGTGGGCTGTGTATCGTTGGGTGGCTAATCTTATTTCGTTTTTTAGCCCTTCCCAACACACGAAGGGATCGGTTTCATTACACTTGTCAGAGAAGGTTGTAATCAGCGCGCATACTACTGAGGTGTAGTAGGTGTCCTGTAAGAGCATATTGTTGAACTTCCAATAGGGAGATTTATGAGAGACGGTGAGAGGGAGTTCAAGAGAAAATACTACACAACAGTGGTCCGAAAATGACGGTATTATTTTAGGCAGCACCGCGAATCCAATGTTGGAAGCCTGGATGTAAAACCTGTCCAGACGAGCTCTTGGGCGTCGGACGTGAGTGCCTACATACGTGTATGCAAGCTCTCGAGGGTTCGAAGTCCGCCACACGTCTTGTAAATTCTCTTTGGACAGGATGGTAGCCAGGCGCTGCGCTAGACTTCGACGATTTTCCACACAGCCGGAACGATCAAGTGGGTCAATGGTAAGGTTCCAATCTCCCCCCAATATAACCACATGGCTATGATGAACACTGGAGAGATACCTGTCGAGTGAAAGCAGCACCGGTACAGCGATGTTGTTGTCATGGGGTAGATAAACATTAACCAGGTGGCATTGTCGTCCGTCCAATTGAACCTGTGCACATTGCGCATAGCCGGGAACAAGAATGTTTGTAGAGTCGAACGGCGTTTTTGACGCTATCAAAGTGCCACTGCTGTTCTGGACGTCCGAGTTTATTGCAAAGTTGTAGGTTTTGTTTAAAAATTCGTAAGTAGGGGAAGAAGAAAGGTTTGTTTCTTGAATAAAAAATACGTCAGATCGTAGTCTACGGAGAAAATTTGTAAGAGCGATTTGTTTCATGTCACTTTTCATACCACGTATGTTTAAGGACATAAAATTGACCATTGTGAAAGGAGATTAAGAATTTGTTTGGGGTATAAACCCTGATTCAGCGGCCATGGATTTCAATATCCGCGCAATCCGTTTTTTTAAATTTAAGTCATGTGTGTTTTGAGCAGTCTTTTCCAGTTCCACGTAGAACGATTCTACATTGTCAGAGTAGGATTTAACAATTGGTAAAATTTTCTTAAAATGCCTCGCATTTTTAAGAAAAGCCTTAATGTTCTCCGATGTTATAGAACCTTCTTTGGTTCTCGAATCAGTTGACTGCATAAACTCTTCCGATAGAAAAGAGTCGTTTGATGCTAACGACTCGCAGTCGGACTGAGCGTCATCGTCAAGTCGCGATCGTTTGTTTGAAGGTTGATGTAGAACAATAGGCGAGGAGAAAGACGGTTGATGGGCGACAGTAGGAGAAGATAGAGACAGTTCCTTAACCTCCGGTATGGGAGGAGGTGAACGTTTGTTTAAAGGTTGGTTCACAAAAACAGGTGAAGATATAGTGGGTTCCTGTTCTTCAACCTCCGGGAGGGGAAGAGGCGTACATTTATTCAATGGTTTGTTTACGATAATAGGAGAGGAGATAGACGGTTCTTCGACCTCCTTAACGGAAGGAGGAGGAGGCGGTGGAAGGGTTGTTGTGTGGTATTGAGCTAGTCGTTGCAGTGACGATTTGGCCTTGACCTCTAGAATTGAAGAAGAGGTATTCAGTTGGTCCGTCTTACCACCGTCACTACCGGCCGGCGCGGCAGGAAGAATAGGGACGCAAGGTCGGAGAGATAGTGACTCACGCGGTGCGCCACTCACAGTTTGAGCGAAAGTGGGCTTTCCAGGTGGCAAGGGGGGATAGTTTAAAGTAGACGGTAAGTTGGATGTCGACGGAACGACACGAGGGTTCTGCATTTGAAGGTTGGGTTGTTTAGGAGTCGATTGCTTGCAGTTCCTGGAGACGTGTCCCTTCTCGTTACACGTAAGACACGTCACGTCCTCCATAGTAATGAAAACAATTACCTTGACGTTGTCCTTCTCGAAGTGTAGAGCATCGGGCACTTTGGATATATCTCTAAAGACAACATACGCCAGTTTTCGGAACGATTTGATATGAGAACAACCAGTGAGCTTTGATCCTGTTGACAGGTCGCGTATTTGGCCGGTAATATTACCGTACTGTGAAAGTTTTTCAGTCAGCATATCATTGGTTATGAAGGGGAAAACATTAGAAAGGACGATTTTGGTAGCAGACGAAAAATATTTTCGAATAGGAACGTAGTTGCCCTTGACAGTAATGAAATTGTCCTGAATAAGCGTGTCAATAGCTGCTTCAGTTTTCAGAAATATACAAACACGTCCGCCAGACACACGTGACGCGTGCGTGATTTGGTCACCGGAAACAAGTTCGAGAGCGCCTTGTAGGTAGTCATCGATGGAAGTATCGGGAAGATTATCAATAATAACTGCCAATTTCGGTGAAACTGACATGATTCAATTCTTAGTTGGTCACCGCTTACTGGATCATTAAAAGAATTCCTGAAGTGCTTTGGAAACAAAGAACTTAGAGGAATGGTAGTGAGAGAATGGTTGCTCTTTGAAAGCAAAGAACTTAGATCGATTGTTGTAGGACCCGTCGAGAAGGCTGTGGTTGTAGGTTTTTGTTTTCAATAGCATCTGGAACTGGATCCAATATGTATTTATGAAATGATTAAACTGAAATAATACTTATTCAGTCATTTCACTTACGAAAGACGATAATGTATATTAGTAGCTTGCCTGAGTGCGGTCGAATAGGATGGGCCTATGTGTTCAGAGCGTGATATTTCATCCCCTCGAGTGAAGTCAGTCAATGGCGAGCACACGCATGATGCACATATCACCATAAAACACACAAAAAGATTGATAACTTAAAAAAAACAGTTGTTTTTAACCACTTACGATACACACGGAGATTTATCTTCACTAGTACTATCGTATAGACAAGTTTAGGAATTATTGCACGACTTTTACTCGCAAATAATTAACAATTCGCAGGAGCCGATGTGAAACACGTCCGTCCACTTCGAGATCGATAGATAGATAGATAGATAGATAGATAGATAGATAGATAGATAGATAGATAGATAGATAGATAGATAGATAGATAGATAGATAGATAGATAGGTAGATAGATAGATAGATAGATGGATAGATAAATAGATAGATAAATAGATAGCTGGATAGATAGATGGATAGATAGATAGATGGATAGAGAAAAAACTAATGAATGAATGAATTAATGAATGAATGAATTAATTAAATAATTAAATAAATAAGTGGATTTATTTTATTGGTTTAATTTATGAATTTTGTTATTGTTATTTAGATTAATTATCTTCAGTCAGTTTCCAGTCAGTCCAGTTAAATTGTAATGGATATCTCACTTCGTCAGTCTTCCAGTTCCACCACCGAAAGACTCCATCATCCAACTATCAATGGGGACACTTTGGCTTTCACTATGTAATTCTTAGCTATAAAAAGGGCCGTGCTTTCAAAATAACCTGTTAAAAGTCTGTCCGCTTATAGTAGAAACGAAACATTTAGAGCTTATGACCCAAGGTCCGTCGATCCCCTGGCGCAGGCTCGGTAAACCTCAAAGTAAGGTCTAATCATGGGCACGAAAATCACCATTCTCGTGCCCACTACAAAAAATGGTTTAATACTTAATTCTACTTATTTTTTACGCAAAATTTGATTTCGGAAAACTTCACTTAAAAATGTAGATGGACAACAAGTATAAATAAATTATTTCAATTAGATGAGATGCTGTTTTAAGCCAGAATTGGTTTTGACAGATCAATTCATTTGTTTTAATGAATGATTTTCTCATTTGAATAACGTGATTTTTAACATTGTGACAATGGATGGGACGACCTGACTTCAGAGTTCGACGAGCCAGGGGATTTACGTACCTTGCTAAAGGCTGGTCCACACAGATTTTTAAGACGTGTAGTCGTAAAGTTGGATCATAGGAAACACGTACTGGCGTTCACACAAAGTTTTAGTTTTAAGAGGTTGTTTTCATTGTTGTTTTTAAAACAACGTCTTAAAACCTTATGCATTATGTCTTAAAAATCTGTGTGGACCAGCCTTTATAGATAGCCCAATGCCTGCATACTTGTTTCATTAGTTGCACTGAAACTAGATTATTGTGTTTGTTCTGTGTCTCAGGGGTGGCGTCCTACAGTCTCACCATGACCCCGGACTACGTGCGAGTATCCCAAGCCCTCCAGACTGTCACCTTCACCTGCTCTGCGGGCCTAGCCCTGGCCGGGTGTCAGTTGTATTGCAACGCGACATAATTGTGTTTGTTCTGTGTCTCAGGGGTGGCGTCCTACAGCCTCACCATGACCCCGGACTACGGGCGGGTATCCCAAGCCCTCCAGACTGTCTCCTTCACCTGCTCTGCGGGCCTAGCCCTGGCCGGGTGTCAGTTGTATTGCAACGCGACATAATTGTGTTTGTTCTGTGTCTCAGGGGTGGCGTCCTACAGCCTCACCATGACCCCGGACTACGGGCGGGTATCCCAAGCCCTCCACACTGTCACCTTCACCTGCTCTGCTGACGTAGCCCTGGCCGGGTGTCAGTTGTATTGCAACGCGACATAATTGTGTTTGTTCTGTGTCTCAAGGGTGGCGGCCTACAGCCTTACTATGACCCCGGACTACGTGCGGGTATACCAAGCCCTCCAGACTGTCACCTTCACCTGCTCGGCTGACGTAGCCCTGGCCGGGTGTCAGTTGTATTGCAACGCGACATAATTGTGTTTGTTCTGTGTCTCAGGGGTCGCGTCCTACAGCCTCACCATGGCCCCGGACTACGTGCGAGTATCCCAAGCCCTCCACACTGTCACCTTCACCTGCTCTGCTGACGTAGCCCTGGCCGGGTGTCAGATTGTATTGCAACGCGACATAATTGTGTTTGTTCTGTGTCTCAGGGGTCGCGTCCTACAGCCTCACCATGGCCCCGGAACACGTGCGGGTCACCACAGCCCTCAACACTGTAACCTACACCTGCACCGCTGTCGTAGCCCTGGCCGGGTGTCAGTTCACGTGGTGGGACCATCAGGGCAAGGAAGGTCCACTGCTGGATCTTAGTCGGGGGTCTCTGTCCCAGGCCAACACTACCCATCTGACCCCTTACGTCACCGGCTACAGCTACAGCGGCCGGGGCCTGGGGGCGGGGGACTGCGGGGTCGCCCTGAAGGTGACGGGCTATAAGGAGTGGATGGTCGCTTGTCGAGTCCGAGCCGAGAACGGTGGATGGAGCTACGCCTGGGCCGACCTCTATGCTGACGGTGAGTTTCACTGTTTCCACACACTTGAGCGCGTTGTGTGGCTCGTTGGTCTAGTGGGTTTAGTTTATTCTTGATTCCAATGCAGAAGCATTAGGGTTAGAGTCCCGGTTCGTGGTGGTTTTTATAGTTTTTGGATCTTTACTTTATCCTTGGATGGTGTCCGGGAAATTACAATAATCCGCATGAGATAAATTAGAGAAAATAAGCTTTTAAGCGGACAGTAGGGTCAAGATAATAAAGTTATTTAAATTTAACAAATACAAACCGATCAGCCTGAAAATACTTACACAAATACATCAGCATCTTAATATTACACTTTAAGTTTTTTAATATCTTTTTTTTATTTCACATTCTGCTTTAAGTACACTTTTACCGGGCTTCAAAACGGCTGTTAACATTCATGAAATACTGAAGAATAAAATTTAAAAAAAGGTTAGGTATAAATTTTATACACTTAACATAAACACGTATCGATTTTGTGAAAAAAATTCTGTATGGCAAAAATAAAAGGAATTTGTTTGTTTTAAAATTAATATTGATCGTAATTTTTAATTTACAAACCCCGATTCATCCGTTTTAAAACTCAGTAATAATGAACGTTTTTTTAAATTTAAACAGATTTGGTTGAGAAATTAATGAGCTCTCCTCGCCGCTATCTTAATAAGTGTTAAGGCAAGAAAAGAAGATTGAGTTGAAAGAGCTTAATATATAGCTGACGGCTTCATTTGCGAAAATACCACACAAACGTAACTAATGAATTCCAGTTGGGCAGGAAGTTATTTTTAATGGAAAACTTCAATTTTATATTATTAAGGTGTTGATGTACGTGTGTCCACAATTTCATGTTGATATGTTCACATTTGTAAAATTTTTAATTTTCTATTATTTAATGTCTCCTTAAACGATAATTTTAATAAAATTACTCCATGCTGATATAAGCGGATTTTGAATATGTTATGGAGCTCAATTATCTGATGACTATAAACCCATAAAACCTACGGTTGCAATTTCTTTTGGATTAAGTTATATTTCCCTAGATTAATATTACTAGTCTAGGCGGTACAGTACCTGAGTCTTGTAACCGACATAGCAAGAATTGACCAAAATAACATTATAATTAATGTGTCCTACGGAAAACCATCTCAACAACGTATGAACTAGTTGTAGAGTTCGTCGTTGCCCACTAAGTTAACTTTCAAAAATAATAACATAAAAATTAAAATACCAAAAGTAAAATAAAATAAAATGAAAATCAGATGGTAATTTATTGTAACTGAGTTGGTGTTAACCATAACACAAACATCACTAGGGGAGTGTTGTATATCTGCTCCCTGGTTACAGCCAATCTCCCCCTCTCTCACACCCTGACACCGAAGGAGGCCGTCGTTCTCCAGGGCGGGGAGGCGAGGTTCGCGTTGAAGGCGCAGGGACCGTTGTACGCGTGCTGGTTCTTCCCGCCAGGCCAGAGTCTTGACTTCGACCAGGGATCCCAGTCTGCCCGCAGCGCCGGCCGGTATCGCTACCTGGGGGCTGGACTGCAGAGCGGCGAGTGCGGTCTGGCTGTGAGCAACGTCAGCGAGGAGGACAACGGGCCGGTCAGGGGTTGGATCTACGCGCACGGGGACAAGAATGAACACAGATACATGACTCTCATTGTAGCAAGTAGGTTTACAAACAAGACTACCACTTTGTCACGGTTCAGTCAATGAATGGTCAAGACTCACGGCAGTTACAACAATCTGTTTTAGGAACTACTATCCCTTATTGTGATGGTTCTATTAATAACACATTAAATTTTAAATATAATAATAAAAACATGAATAGAGTTTTACATTTAATAGTAAAACTTGAATACAGTTCAGTGATATTTTGAATATGATTTACCCAAATAATAACTCCAATGACAGAACCTATCTACCTTCAATGCACGTGTGCGTTATGTTATGGGGTCTTTTATTGTATTGGGGCGTGACACACATTCATACTAGTTGTAGCTAGACCCCCACTGTGAGGTGTTTTTACAATGGTAGTTAAACTTCTTTATCGACTAAAACCATATCCGACCTCCTATCTGTAAAACTGACTAAGATATGGGCCCTTTTGATATATTAGGGCCTAACGCACATTGTGACTAGTTGTAGCTAGACCCCAATGCGAGGTATTTTTAGAACGGTAATCATACGCCTTAATCGATTGAAACCATATCTGACCTCCTATCTGAAAATCTGACTGAGATATGGGCCCTTTTGTTGTATTAGGGCCTAACACACATTGTGACTAGTTGTAGCTAGACCCCCACTGTGAGGTGATTTTAGAACGGTTATTGTACGTCTAAATCGACTGAAACCATATCAGACCTCCTATCTGTAAAACTGACTGAGATATGGGCCCTTTTGTTGTATTAGGGCCTAACACACATTGTGACTAGTTGTAGCTAGACCCCACTGTGAGGTGTTTTTAGAACGGTTATTGTACGTTTAAATCGACTGAAACCATATCAGACCTCCTATCTGTAAAACTGACTGAGATATGGGCCCTTTTGTTGTATTAGGGCCTAACACACATTGTGACTAGTTGTAGCTAGACCCCCATTGTGAGGTGTTTTGGAAAAGGTTATCACGCGTCAAAAACGATTAAAACAATTTCCGACCTCCGTTCTGTAAAACTGACTGAGATATGGGCCCTTTTATTGTATAAGGGCCTACCACACATTGTGACTAGTTTTAGCTGACTCCCATTTAATAGGTGTTTTAAGAATGGTAATCACAAGTCTTAATCGCCTGAAACCATATCCGACCTCCTATCTGTAAAACAGACTGAGATATGGGCCCTTTTGTTGTAGTGGGGCCTAACACACATTGTGACTAGTGGTAGCAAGACCACCACTGTGAGGTGTTTTAAAAACGGTAATCATACGTAAAAACGATTAAAACAACTTTCGACCACCTATCTGTTACACTGGCTGAGATATGGGCCCTTTTGTTGTATTATTCCTAACACACATTGTGACTAGTTGTAGGAAGACCCTATCTATATGTGAGTGTTTTTTTAAAATCCTAATCATACGTCTTAATCGATTGCAACGCTTTCCGACCTTCATTCTGTATAACTAGCTGAGATTTGGGCACTTATGTTGCATTGGGGCCTGACACGTACTGTAAATAGTAGTGACCCACCCTAAGTGATTTTACACAGCCACCTGTTAGCTGCACGAGGCTAGATGATTGTATGTCTCAGTGTTGCTATGTCATGCTTCAGGTCCCCCAAGCGCACCAACCCTGAGTGTTGTCTACACGGCCACCTGTGAGCTGCACGAGGCTAGATGATTGTATGTCTCAGTGTTGCTATGTCATGCTTCAGGTCCCCCAAGCGCACCAACCCTGAGTGTTGTCTACACGGCCACCTGTGAGCTGCACGAGGCAAGATAATTGTATGTCTCAGTGTTGCTATGTCATATTGCTTCAGGTCCCCCCATCGCACCAACCCTGAGTGTTGTCTACACGGCCACCTGTGAGCTGCACGAGGTTAGTTGATTGTATGTCTCAGTGTTGTTATGTCATGCTACAGGTCCCCCCAGCGCACCAACCCTGAGTGTTGTCTACACGGCCACCTGAGAGCTGCACGAGGCTAGATGATTGTATGTGTCAGTGTTGCTATGTCATGCTTCAGGTCCCCCCAGTGCACCAACCCTGAGTGTTGCCTACACGACCACCTGTGAGCTGCACGAGGCTAGATGATTGTATGTCTCAGTGTTGCTATGTCATGCTTCAGGTCCCCCCAGCGCCCCAACCCTGAGTGTTGCCTACACGGCCACCTGTGAGCTGCACGAGGTTAGTTGATTGTATGTCTCAGTGTTGCTATGTCATGCTTCAGGTCCCCCCAGCGCCCCAACCCTGAGTGTTGTCTACACGGCCACCTGTGAGCTGCACTAGGCTAGATGATTGTATGTCTCAGTGTTGCTATGTCATGCTTCAGGTCCCCCCAGCGCCCCAACCCTGAGTGTTGCCTACACGGCCACCTGTGAGCTGCACGAGGTTAGTTGATTGTATGTCTCAGTGTTGCTATGTCATGCTTCAGGTCCCCCCAGCGCCCCAACCCTGAGTGTTGTCTACACGGCCACCTGTGAGCTGCACGAGGCTAGATGATTGTATGTCTCAGTGTTGCTATGTCATGCTTCAGGTGCCCCCAGCGCACCAACCCTGAGTGTTGTCTACACGGCCACCTGTGAGCTGCACGAGGCTAGATGATTGTATGTCTCAGTGTTGCTATGTCATGCTTCAGGTGCCCCCAGCGCACCAACCCTGAGTGTTGTCTACACGGCCACCTGTGAGCTGCACGAGGCTAGATGATTGTATGTCTCAGTGTTGCTATGTCATGCTTCAGGTCCCCCTAGCGCACCAACCCTGCGTGTTGTCTACACGGCCACCTGTGAGCTGCACGAGGCTAGATGATTGTATGTCTCAGTGTTGCTATGTCATGCTTCAGGTGCCCCCAGCGCACCAACCCTGAGTGTTGTCTACACGGCCACCTGTGAGCTGCACGAGGCTAGATGATTGTATGTCTCAGTGTTGCTATGTCATGCTTCAGGTGCCCCCAGCGCACCAACCCTGAGTGTTGTCTACACGGCCACCTGTGAGCTGCACGAGGCTAGATGATTGTATGTCTCAGTGTTGCTATGTCATGCTTCAGGTCCCCCTAGCGCACCAACCCTGCGTGTTGTCTACACGGCCACCTGTGAGCTGCACGAGGCTAGATGATTGTATGTCTCAGTGTTGCTATGTCATGCTTCAGGTGCCCCCAGCGCACCAACCCTGAGTGTTGTCTACACGGCCACCTGTGAGCTGCACGAGGCTAGATGATTGTATGTCTCAGTGTTGCTATGTCATGCTTCAGGTGCCCCCAGCGCACCAACCCTGAGTGTTGTCTACACGGCCACCTGTGAGCTGCACGAGGCTAGATGATTGTATGTCTCAGTGTTACTATGTCATGCTTCAGGTCCCCCCAGCGCACCAACCCTGCGTGTTGTCTACACGGCCACCTGTGAGCTGCACGAGGCTAGATGATTGTATGTCTCAGTGTTGCTATGTCATGCTTCAGGTCCCCCCAGCGCACCAACCCTGAGTGTTGTCTACACGGCCACCTGTGAGCTGCACGAGGCTAGATGATTGTATGTGTCAGTGTTGCTATGTCATGCTTCAGGTGCCCCCAGCGCACCAACCCTGAGTGTTGTCTACACGGCCACCTGTGAGCTGCACGAGGCTAGATGATTGTATGTCTCAGTGTTGCTATGTCATGCTTCAGGTCCCCCCAGCGCACCAACCCTGAGTGTTGTCTACACGGCCACCTGTGAGCTGCACGAGGCTAGATGATTGTATGTCTCAGTGTTGCTATGTCATACTTCAGTCCCCCCAGCGCACCAACCCTGAGTGTTGTCTACACGGCCACCTGTGAACTGCACGAGGCTAGATGATTGTATGTCTCAGTGTTGTTATGTCATGCTTTAGGTCTCCCCAGCGCACCAAGGCTTAGTGTTGTCTACACAGCCACCTGTGAGCTGCACAAGGCTAGATGATTGTATGTCACAGTGTTGCTATGTCATGCTTTAGGTCCCCCTAGCGCACCAACCCTGAGTGTTGTCTACACGGCCACCTGTGAGCTGCACGAGGCTAGATGATTGTATGTCTCAGTGTTGCTATGTCATGCTTCAGGTCCCCCTAGCGCACCAACCCTGAGTGTTGCCTACACGGAGGCCAGCGTCACGGCCACCTGTGAGCTGAACGGGGCTCGTCCTGTCGCCAACATATCCTGGATCCTGGGAGATGACGTAATTCGCCAGGACGCAGTGGAGAACTTTCTAGGGAAACCTCAGGACGCGTGGAGGTGGCCCTGGATGAAGGGATCTGTCATGCAGAGACTCACACTCACCCGCCAGACTAAGGACAGCGGCAAGGTCCTAAAGTGTGTAGTATCTCATGTGACCTTGGCCCGGCCGTTGGAGGCGACGGAGACGATCTCATTCACTGGTAAGTTATGTTTGTATACATGTTGTGTAGAACTGATATTTTCTCAGTTTGATGCTGCTTCCCTCCATCGCTATGTGACCACCGCTTACCCCCGTTACAACCCGACAATCACATCATATTTACACACATTTCATATTATATTATTTATTATCAGTCACGTTTGTTATGCTTAGGTCTTGGGTACGTAACTACGGGGTAGAGTTTCAAACTATGTCGAACTAAAGATATCTGCTCACTTCACACCTTCCTCCCAATGAGCGTCGTCGAAGATGTATAATTCGTACCTTATGAAACCGATTATGACATTAAAGTAGTAATTTTGTTATTTCTGTTGATTGATGAATGCTAAGTCAAGTTCGTCGCACAGATTATTTTCTGTAAGGGGTTCCCAGGTTCCCTGGCTAATCTAAGCTCGATGCCAACATTTCGAGTCCATCGATCGACCTTGATGTACGATCGACCAATACTGTAAAGGGTATTAATAAACGATAACAGTGCAGTCATTGTCGTTATCAATGTGATTGCTTTACGTTGTGTAGAAAAGAGGTGTATATCTTCTGAACTTAGTCCAAAATTGCCATGTCTTATGATGATGATGTTGACAATCTAGACTAAATTGCACTGAAACATCTGGTCAAATAAACATCAGACGTCTATTAACTCAACTGTTAAGTGTTAAAAGAATTGTAAGATTTCTCTCTTCCTACATCTGTAGAAGTAGTAGTTTGAAGTTGCAGCATTATTTGCCACGATAGGCTATACATTACCTCGAAAATATCATACATAACACATTTGCTTTGGTTTCAGAAGCAGTAAGTGTGACTACGCCGCTTGCAGTCAGCAGCGCTACACCTGGAGCGGCCCTTAATACAACACGTGACCCTAGCTTCGCCCTAGACCCCTCCTGCACGGCTGCAAGCATGCTGGGTCGTGTCTGCCAGGAGTACAAGGGGCTTCACAACGCCTCTTGTCCCCGGGACGAGGTGTACGAGCTCCGTGTTCGAGAGGCCGGGGCTGCGGCTAGGACTGCGGAGCTGGCAGAGGAACACGCGAACGTCACCCTCGAGGCAGCTAAGGCTGAGGCGGCGTCAAATGCTTCCTTAGCCAAGGTCACCCTTGAGGCGGCTCGAGACCGGGCTAAGGCCGATCAGGCCTGGCGTATCAACGCCGAAGAGGAACTAGAATTCGAGCGAGCTCGACGCAGTGAAAGTCTGCTGCAGCTGCAGAGAGCGCAAGGCTAAGTGTGCGAGCTGCAGGGTAGGAGTCGTATTCAGTGAATGTGTTTATATTTTAGTTGGTCAAACCAATTATTTGTACTTAAAACAATAAAACAATAATTTTGAAATTTAAAAGTCGAAATAATTGATATTTTTATTTTTGCGTGTTTGTTTTGAGCAGAAATGCTTCAGATCCAAGATCTGCTGGTCTCATTTATATAAAATGATAGACAAACATATGTTAACCATTGAAATAAATAAAAAATATTATATACTGCTTTTTTGTAATACATTGTTAATTCTTCTCCGGCTCCCATTATAATTTAATGTTTAACAGGTGAAGAAGTAAAATCCCGATTTTCTAAAGTTTAGCGAGTCTTGGTCTCTCTCTCTCCCTCTCATTCTCTCTCGCTCTCTTAAACTCTCTCTAGAAAATGCCTCACGGGCATTAATCCCGCCACTAAAAAAAACGACAGTCAAACAATCAATCAATCAATCTCTCTCCTACTCCCTCTCTCATGGCGGCAAGTGTTAGCGTCTAGTTGTTTGTGTCTCCGGGAAATCATCAAATATCGGCTAATCATCATCATTTACTGTAACATTACTCATCCTCAATCGTGCCGTAAGCATCACCATTAACACCGAAGTGTTTTTCATCACACATAACCACTTTAACGTACTCATTTTATCATTTATTCATATTATTACTTAACTCCGCCCGCGCATCATGAACGCTGCAGCAGCTACTACCAACCACGCAGCACAAAACCCGAAAACAGTGAAGGAGATTTCGGCTTTCTGCGTATCTCTGGATGTCAACGTGAGACAGCAACTGGAGGAGTTGAAGCAGGCGCAAACTCAACAGCTACAACAACTCCACGACCTGGTGTTGTCGAACAAGACCACGGGTATCGAAAACAATACCAAAGCTGCAATCCCCGATGTACAGCTAGCTGCAATCCGCGATGTACAGCAACAGCTTGAAAGCCAGATCGCCGCTGTCAAAGCGAGCTTGTCAACAGAGTTGGAGCTGGTAAAATCCGAGATAGACCGTCTCACGATCTCCTCAGCTGACCACGGCGATAACATCGGCGCGATCGAACAATACAGCCGGAGAAACTGTCTGTTGATCCACGGCATCGCGGAGCGGCCGGGTGAAGACGTGGTGGACACCGTGGTCAAGCTTATCAACAGTCGCCTGGGTGATAAGGACAACACCCTCCTACACTACGAGGACGCCGACAGAGCTCATCGCCTGGGACCTGTGCGGCGCAACTACGCTGATGCTGCTGGCCAGTCGGGACGCCCGAGGCCTATTATCCTGAAGTTAGCCCGGTACATCCCGCGGTCACTTATATGGGCAAGGAAGAGGAACCTCAAGAACTCCGAGTTCCTTATCACTGAGTCCCTAACCGCGATACGGGTGAAGCTTCTCGCAGAAGCCAAACAGATCGCGGGCAATCGTAACGTCTGGACCCAGGACGGGAGAATAGTCGTCCTCTGTCCAGACAACTCCCACCTGACACTCACCAGACAACGCGACCTTCAAAGATTACACTCGGTGTACCACCAATAAATATCCCGTGAAGACACTTCAGTATCGCCATGTGTGGAGAAAGTGCTATGTTATATTTAACATTGTTCGTGTTAACTTTACTTTTAATATTAATCTTAATTTCATTTATATTTATATCAGTGTGTCTACGTGTATGTTTTAGTGTGTGTGTGTGCGTGTATGTGTGTAGGTAACATAATCAAGAATCGAACCGCATCAAAAATATTCGGTGAGTTTTTTCAAAGCATACTTTTACTGATTTTGAAACTAGCAAGGTATTGCCTTAAAAACGCTGTTAGTGTTATTATGCATCATACTCTTAAAAATGGTCAAAAAGAAAAGTAAGTTGGCAAACCTGCACATTCCTAGGCCTAACTCACCCCCCTTCCCATTCGCAGACACACTTGTTTCACTTCCAAGCGACCAACACATTACACCCCCACCCCCACTCTCGCCGAGCCACACCTCTTCCGCTAGCAGCATCCTGAAGGAGAGACTGGCCGGCCACCCAAGGTCTCTCCAGGTCATTCACTTGAACGCGTCATCCCTCATGGCCCACTGCCTTGACCTAGAGACCCTTATTGATGACAGCAAGGTGCACGTTATCTTGATCAGTGAGTCCTGGCTAAAACCATCTCTAAGCTCAAGTCTAGTGCAACTACCGGGATACCGCCTAGTACGTAACGACCGCACCAAGCGCCGTGGGGGTGGGGTCTGCGCGTATATTAGGGATGATATAAAATGCAAAGTGCTATCACAATCTTCAAGTGAATATTGCTCAAAGCCAGAATTTATTATTTTCGAAATTAAAATTACTAATCAATCCATATTACTTGCAGTTGTATATCGTCCCCCAAAAATTGGATTTCTAACAGATTTCGAATCATCCCTCCTCAAATTCATTCCTCACTATGAGCATATAATTGTTATGGGAGACTTTAACACTAATTTACAACTTCCAAATCACACGGACACGAGACAACTATACACGATATTTGACTCATGCAACTTGACAGTACTTCCCCTTGACGCGACGCATCACACATCTACATCGCACACTTGGATCGACCTAATAATGACAGCTAACTGTGACCGAGTAGTGAGCCACGGACAATTGTCAGTACCGAGTATTTCTGCGCACGATATTATTTATACAGTACTCAATTCGCGTACCTAAGTGTAAACCAAAGCTCATATCGAGGCGTAATCTCAAGTTCATATATGTACAACAATTTCAGGAAGACTCGGTATCCCTTCCATGGGAAATATTATTAAACCCTCCTACACTCGATGAGAAATTAATAATTTTCAATTCATTAGTACTTCAGTTATATGATAAACACGCCCCTTTGAGAACCGTTCGAGTTACTAAACCCCCATCGCCCTGGCTCTTTACCGAAATAAAGACATTGATGCGAAGAAGAGATGCAGCTCTTAACAAATATAAAATCAATCCAACTCTCGATAACAAAGACTTGTACAGACAACTTAGAAACAAACAAACCAGACAATAAGAACAGAAAAACGACGTTACACTTACAGCTTACTAGACCCTAAAACGCCACTTAAAAAAATGTGGCAAAGTCTGTCAAAAATGGGCATTGGGAAACAAAAGCAAGAGGAGACCCCCATTGAAATACCTCTAGACGATCTAAATCATCATTTCACAACGTGTTCACTAGCGCCTGACAGTATTACAAAAGAAGCCCACATAAAACAGATTCAAAACACTAAACCGACACACGATAAATTTTACTTTTCCCATGTGACACCTACAATTGCATTACACGCAATAAAGCGAGTAAAATCTAGTGCTCAAGGTGTGGATCTTATTCCAATTAAGCTTATCCAGCATATGATCAACCTTTCACCCATATTAATTGAGCCCCTACTATACATTCTTAATTTTTCTTTGACGAATGAAATATTTCCAACAATTTGGAAGCGAGCACTAGTTCGTCCCCTTCCAAAAAAAGTTGACCCCGAAACGGCCGGTGATTATCGGCCAATTAGTATCCTACCCGCGCTTTCAAAAGTGCTTGAATTCATAGTCCACACTCAAATTTCTGACTTTCTTAAAGACAACGACTTACTAGACAACTACCAATCAGGCTTTAGGACTAGCCACAGCACTTGTACCGCTCTAGCTAGAATAACGGACGATATACGAACTAACATGGACAATCGCCAACTAACAATCTTGACTCTACTTGACTTTAGTAAAGCCTTCGACTCGGTTGACATTGATATCCTTATGACTAAACTTCAAGCTATCAACTTTTCTACCTCGACTCTCCAATGGATGAATTCTTACTTACGTGGCAGACAGCAACGAGTGATATCAGGCGACAATCATTCAAGCATGATAGCATTAAATGCTGGAGTGCCCCAGGGCAGCATACTTGGCCCATTGCTATTCTCAATATATATAAATGATATATCTTCTTCACTAACCTATTGCCACCATCACCTATATGCCGACGGCCTCCAAATCTACCTTCACGCTTCTCCTTTACTCATTAATCAGGCAATTGAAATGATTAACAAAGACTTACAATCACTTGCTAATTGGGCACTCAAAAATAGCTTACGTATAAACCCCACAAAATCACAAGCGATAATAATTGGATACCATAAACTTCTAAAAAAATTAGACAACAACAAAATTGACATGCTATCCTTAAACGGCAATATAATACCATTCCAAACCAGTGTTAGAAATTTAGGATTAATTATGACTAACGACCTCTCATGGACTGAACATATTAAATATCTATGCAATAAAACTTACGCTTCACTGCATTCATTAAATCGACTTAAAAACTTCCTCCCGACAAAACTTAAAACAATGCTTGTACAAAGTCTTATAATACCACACTTTGACTACTGTGACATAATATACAACGACTTGACCGAAGACCTCTCTATTCGCCTCCAACGGGCACAAAACTCGTGCGTACGCTTCATCCTAGGAATAAGGAAATCAGACCATATCACACCCGGTTTTAAACAACTCAAGTGGCTTCGACTAAATGACCGACGAAATCTCCATTACGTTTGCCTCGTGCACAAAGTTCTATCTACATCTACACCATCATACCTCGCCTCAAACTTCCTATATCTACACTCTAACCACACTTTCAATACCAGGTCTAGAGAAGGTACACAACTCGCATTCCCCATACATCGAACCAGTCTCCTGGACAATTCAGTGACAATAAATGCTATTCGAACTTGGAACAGCCTACCTGGGGATGTCAGGGATGCCTATCAGCACAAGAGCAATAGCGTTTTTAGGAGCAAGATCCATTCATTGTTGGTTTCAAAACAATAAAATATCACTATCGGGAGTGTGCTTGGAACAACTCACTAGAGCTAGTAATTATAATATTAAGATGCCTTTTACACATTTTACAATTTTTGATTAACTGTACGAATCAGATGGATGAATGTGACGAATGAATGACCAAAGTTTAACATACGATACACTCATGGATATGACTATCTTTGTATCCGTTTCGTTCATTTTATTTTTATTTTGTGTCCTTAGTTATAGTTATATTGTAATTTGCATCAATGACACTAGTCGCATGCCATATAACATTTACATTTATATTTTATTTTCTTACTTCGCCTAAATATTCATAAGTAACTTGTGTCATACTCATCTCATCTTAGTATCAATTTATTTCTATTTTATTTAGTGTTCACTACAATACCATTGTTTTTAATTCGTAATTAATTTGTATTAATGACACTAGCCGCATGCTATCATAAACATCTTCCTTTTTTGCTACTACGCCCAAACAATCATAAGTAACTTGTGTCATACTCATTTCATTTTAGTGATAATTAATTCCATTTCATTTATTATTTGTATTGTGTATGTCCATGTTTCTAAATTAATTCATGTCAATGTCAAATGTATATTAACAAATTGTTATTATTTACTGTATTATTACCGGTTGGATGTAAGAAAAGGCCTCACTGGCCTTAATCCCGCCCATAATAAAGACCGAAATCAATCAATCAATCAATCTCTCTCTCTCTCTCTCTCTCTCTCTCTCTCTCTCTCTCTCTCTCTCTCTCTCTCTCTCTCTCTCTCTCTCACTCCCTCTCTCTCTCTCTCTCTCTCACTCTTTCACTCTCTCTCTTGGTACTGTTGTATAAACTGTGTACCCAACAAAAAGATCGAGTCTGTCACTGGTGAGCGTTTCGTCACCGTATAATTTAGGCCTTCACGTGGACATGGTGAGTTGAAAAAAATTAAACGCCTTTTTTATTTTACTCCCGTTTAATTAGACAAGATTAAGGGTTTCATAGAGGCATTTTATTTTGGATATCATTTTATACATCCAATATATTGTTAGTATCAAATTAATTAAATCAATCACTATAATTAGTTTGATTTTCGAGTACGGCACATCTAATGTATGCGAATAGGACCTGGTCACGTAGTGACAAGTGTGATACCAAAGGTGATAAGAAAAACCCCAGTTCCAGCCGCTCCGCGCTCTTCTCCCCCCCCCCCCTCCTCCTCCCCCCCCCCCCCCACAAGCTCGGCAAAGCAGACCACGATGTATGCTTGAAAGTCATCCCGTGGAATGACTTGAAAACTTTTTGTAACTAAAAGTGAATGTAGCGGAAAAAAAGCGCGCTACATTTTTTGTGTAGCGGACATAAAGCGCCGCTTTAATAAAAAATGAGTAGTGGAAAAGTAGCGACGCTACTTTTTGTAAGCAAGTAGCTGTGGCGAGAGCATGCTACTTTTTAAATGTAGCATCCCAAACTCTATTAACCATAGTCAGAGAGCACTTAGAAATAATTTTTAAAACATACTCTTCCTGAACGATTTTCAAAGTTAGGGTTCCGAAACCATGTGGGAATTCTGATTTGAACCATTAAATTAAAAAACATTACCTAAAATCATTGTTTATAACTTCATATGAAAACAAAATTGTATCGATTACTCATACTTCTCTACATAACAAAAATTATCGTTGCAAGGAAAATAATTTTACAACAATATTAACAAACACATCAAGTTTTAAGAATTAACAATCAACGATTTTAGAATGGGTAAAGGATATCGCTTGAGATGTTGAAGAGGTAATATTTGCTGCACACCCAAGAAAAGTAAATCTGAATAATATTCTCCATGTTCTAATATTGCACAAGGTTCCCATTCCATTTAATATAATATTTATTGTGATGCATATTTGAGGCAATATAAATGAGACAATTAATGATAATGCTTGAGTTGCCAAACATGAATCATACCTAGCTCCGTCATTATAATTTTATCATCATACAGTTTGTGTTATCAGGAATCATGTTTGTGAGTTTCTATGAAAGATTGGGTTTCATAAACAAAACATTATTTTAGAAATGGTGAAATCTCGTGATGAGGTTGCCACTCCCTCCATCAGCAGCCTCACTCCTTCACCATTGGCATCCACGGTATTCGTGACCGAAGGATACGCGGATGTAGGTGCCAAGAAAGACAATAAGGTAAGATAGGCCAGTTAGGACTTATGTTTGTTTATTAACTTCTTGACTGTTACGAACGAGTTAACTGGTCCGTGGCAATTCTTCAAATTCCTATTGACTTTTTCTTTGTCCTCATAGGTTTATAGGGATACATTTAGTTTTTAAATTAGTAGACCCCCCCAAATGCCGCCATTACCCCTTCCCAAATTTCCCCCACCCCCCTCCCCCACACAAAACAAAATCCTCCAGGTAATTATGAAAACCACAAATGAAAAGCAAAGTTGGTATTGAGTGTGACAATATTTTATAAAATGCATCCATTTTTACTGTTCAATGTATCCCTCCCCCCCCCCCCCCCACAACTATCAATAAAACGTCCTCCCCCATTAACAACTTCATTAGAAAGGAAATTTGTCTGTTATACAAATACAACGAATACAAATTGATAATATCAATTCCCCCTCCATAAAACCTCCCCCCAACCAATTCCCCCTCGTATTACACAACATCGTAATTTATCTTTAAATATGTTGGGAAATGTCTATGATAAGAGTCAAGCCCCTCTAAAACTCGTGCAGTTCTTAACATATTAATTATATGATTAATTCTTGTCATTTTATAGATTCACATTGGCCGGGATTTCTGGCTACCGGTGAATGCATACATACGAAAATGTGTTGAGGCTCGCCGGTACCAAACGACCAAAAAAATGTGTGGAAGAGCTCGCAGTAGCCGTGTATGGGTATGAAACTCTCATGAAAAGTTCCGTGACGGGGCGCAAAAACCCCCACAACTTGAATGAACCAGCAACCTTAATAAAAACAAATTGTATGCCATACGAGGTAAGTTATTCTGCTAAAGGGACATATTACCACAATAGTCAGCATTTATGTTATGGAATATCAGATTGATTGATTAATGGGGCTTAACGTCTCATATTTATGCAACGATGGCTAATCGAGACGATGAGCGGGTGATAATGAAGATGAGAAAGATGATAATGAAGAATAAAGCCACATCCGAATCAGATCCATTGTACGTCGCGTGAGTCGTCATACGGGAGTCCAGCAAGGGAGGGCAGGGTCAAGTGGGAGGAGAAATATTCAATGGGACAGTGGGGGGGAAAGGGGATTGGGGTGTGGACTGCACTTCCCACATGATAAAAAATACATATATAATATGTTTTACAAAATGTATTTCATCATAGAAATGTATTATGTAAAATGTATTTTGATATACTTAAAATAAATTTCCGATTTGGCCCAATTTCTTATATTTAAAAAGAATTTAAAAATACATTATGAAACAGTTCCTAAAATGAATTATGAATCAATTTCTTAAATGAATTAATAATAGAAATGGGATAATGTGTTTTATATTTATTATTTAAAATATTAATTTAATACATAAGTGGTAATGTAATTTTCATATATATATATATATGTAAAGCTATTAATAATCTATTGTGTGTAATATATTTAAAACACTTTCTTTGTAATGTATTAATAATATATTTAGCATATGTGTTCATAATGCATTGTGTGTAATAGATTTACAATATATTATTCATAACTTATTAATTATCTATTTTGGAATATTTATTTTGGAATGTATTTGGTAGGTAAATTAAAATGCATTTTTTCATTTACATTACATAGCATGATTTATTTTAAAAAATATTTCTGAAACATACATAATGGATACACACAGTACAAAGTACAAAGTAACACAAGTAGCCTAATTAGATCTTCTTCAGATGTGACCCTTTTTAATGGTTGGGAATTTTACTAAAGCAGCTTCTGTAACATAAGAAAAAATAAATATTGTAATTCAAATGAGCATTGTATCACAAGATATAAATAGCAGCAAAGATTACTGACAAGGGAAAGATGTTTCATAAGCATCACCATGTTAAAATATTTGACAGTTCAACCAACAATCCTGTGCATGTGTGCAGACAGATGCAGACAGATTTCACAAGGTGCAAAATGTCAGCAACAATTAAAGGGGGGGGGGGGAGGTAGGGGTACTTCATCCCCTTGTGTCTAACATTGCAAGAATCATATCTCACTATGCATGCAGTAGATTATCACAGAGAACGGCGTTAGAGCTCCAAGCCTTTAGCGGCATTGTAGTTACTGGAAACAAAATTAATGTAGTCTTACAAAAAATAAGAAATTTTAGTTATTTTACTTTTCGAGACAGTTCCAGAACACTGATATAAGGTGTATAGATTCGGGACAATCCCGGTTTCCAGTGACGGATTGTCACCCTACAAATAACGCGATTTAGTGGTAGTCAATAGCGGGTGACGCGCAAAGGGCTGAATATGAATATTACATTTGTACGTGGTATTTGATGTGGGTAAAAACGTATAAAATACTAGCACTTTGTAGTTTGTACTATAAACCAACTTAGCTAACTTAGGCCTAATACAGTGATTCAAGTTTCAAGTACTATTAGGAAAATAAATTGTATAAATAATTAATTTTGTGTCTATGAAGTTACTTTTTAATTTTTATCGAAGTCTCCGTGACAAATAAATTAGCTTAGTGAATGGGTAACACTTCAGTACGTACCGAGGTCTATTACTTTCATTATACCTACTGTTGTTTTTTTGTGCGGGGGGGGAGGGGGGAGGCTTTTAATTTTTACTACATGCTATCTATAAGGAAGGGGGGGGGAGGCTTTTCATTTTTACTACATGCTATCTATAAGGAACAGGGGGAGTGGGTCAGTTTGGGCCAAAATTGTGTGATATCATTTACAGACAGTCCCTTTTGAGTATGTATGTTTTAAACTAGACATACCTTCAAAAAACGATACTAGTCTGAGAAGTGATGTTTGATCGAGGTTCCGGTGTCCACGTAGTTTCTTCGCCAATGTTGAGGTAGGCCTAACCCCAAAAGTTTGTTATTGGAAGGCATCTGGGAAAAATAATAAATATTGATATCAGCAGGACTCTATAGAAGGGTGAATTCACAGACTTATTTTTAAATGTTTTTAATAATCAAAACCTGTAAAGACAAGTATGCCTAATGCAAATTGTTGATGACATATTTGGTCCTTAATTTCAAAGTTACCAGTACTTTAATGAAATATAAGTTGATGTTCTATGTTTTGTAATTCAACCAATTAGAGGCTAGATCTTAGCTAAGAGCCTTTAAGTTACAAGATATTTAAGGCTTAATAAAAAAATGCTCACTTATACATCACTCGCATACAATACCAACATTGAAAGGCAAATTAAATATGTTGTTTTATTAACACACTTTCCTGGTATCCTACTGGTTGTATTGTTTTGTGTACTTGCTTATAGGCATTAGGATTTAGGTATTGTTCATAATTCTAAACTAGTAACAATTTTCTAATTTTTATACAGAAAGTTAAATCTAATACAAACAAGTGTAAATTTACCTACATAGTAGGCCTACCCCCAAAGGCGAATAAAGGCCAACGGTAACTGCAACAGTGCCTAGGACTAATTGTAATTTTACCTAGCCCGGCCTATAGCTTAATAATACCATTATTTGGTATTATTTGGTTGTACTGGTACGACCTGTAGTGAATGTGCAATAAATGAATAGCCATGGTCCTCAATACGGCAGTAACATTGGCATAGCGATGAAATATTAATACTGTGTAATTTGCAGTCTGAACGACAAGTTTGATAGGCTTAGCTTCAGTAGGCTTCCGAGAATGGTATTTTGCATTCGCATCGTAAGATATAGGCTATATTTAAGTAAATTAACTTTCCTACAATTAACGTTAGACATATTAATATTGTTACCGGGCCGGGATGCATTGGCATCGAGCTGTAGGTCTAACGTAAGATAATGACTAACTCATTCACTTGAAAGTAAGTAAGTAAGTAAGTATTTATTAGTCCGGTAGTGATTATATATTGTAGTAGTTTTACCCTACCTATTAACGGACACCGGCACTGCGATTATGTAACTTTGGTCGATAATGTTGAAAATTCAGCGATTGTTATTGTGTAGCCATCGAAGAAGTTCATAGGAAAACGTCAAAATTCGGCAAGCTGTGAGCAACATTGGCAGTCTTTTATTTTTATTGAAAGCCTGTCGACATGTATCAAAATGTAGACTTTACTGAGTAGATCCACAAACTACTCACAGTCACAGCACATAAGCCTATTTATTCTAATATTCCACTGTGTTCTAGAGGTAGGTCTAAACTCTAAAGCTATAGTCAGGTCCTACTTTAGTTTTGTGAAGTAAATTTGTTTTAACACTGGCGTTTCTGCCATTTCATGGTATCGAAAGCTGTTAATGGCTGGGTGCCCGCGATCGACACAATATTCGTGATGATGATGATAATAATGATATTTGGGTTTTACGTCCCGTATTTTTGCAACTATGGCTAGTTGTCGTCCACGGGATTTAATAGCGTTACTGAGCTATACATAAAATTGCATTTAAGAGCTACGATCGTTCAAACGTATTTTCATCGCTATCGAACGTTATCTATCAAAGTTACATGATCACATTGCAGATAGGTTATTGCAGTACAATCATAGAAATCCACCATTGGAATAAAAAAATATGTACAATCGAAGTCCCGGGGTGGCAGGTAGGCCGCCTGGGTAGGCCTAAATAAGTTTGGAAATTTGGGTATGAATTTGGATGCACTGTGAACAAAACTAGCTTGACACATAGGCTAGGCCTAGCCTACACTTCACGATATGATAGGCCTACATGACTTAATCCATTGTGCAGAACTATAACCTAACTCCGAAATTGCTTGGTAAATCCTATAAAAGCCACTAGGCCCTAGGCCTGGGCCTAATGCAGGGCCTACATACACAATACGTGACTTAAAAACCCTGGATAAGCCTAAGCCTCCTAGGCCTACCTGACTTTTAGGACCTCTGTGAATCCAGCCCTGCAGTGTTGTTGCTAAACAGTTCTAGCCTAGGGCTAGGGCCTAGCCCTACCCAGTTCTAGCCTACCAGAAGATCTTGAAACAAAATGTGATTTTACAATGTAGGCCTACTGAGAATGTAAACTATGTTCTGTTGAACAGAGAGTGAACAAATGTGTGGCACGATGCGTTTTATGGCCAGGCTGAAGGCATTGAATTCAAACCCAACGTTATAGGCCTAGGCCTAGGCCTACCCTAGCCTAGGCCTAGGTAGCCTATAAAGTGAGGTTAGGCGTTACGGAATTATACCTTCATTTACAGTACAGTCTACAGCCTATTGCATATATGTTCATTGTAAACGTACGGTAGCTGGGCCCAGAACAATGATATTATAATGTTAACAATAACTAAACACTGTACTTACCGCAATTATTATTGTTTGTAACCGCCGGATTCTCGTCGCACACTCCCGTCTCCCGACACTTCGGTCGCGCGTCTCGACAACGGACAAATTGCCGTTGCACAGTTCCCACCGCACTTCGCCCCACTTCATGGAGAGCGCGTGTTTTAAACATTCATTTTCAAATCAGTATATTTTATAGTTTCTTCAAAATAATGTAATTGATACATACCTTTGCAAATCAACAGTTACTTTATAATCTTCTACAAACTCATCCAAATTTATATTTTATTATTATATTCGCATATGATGAAAATTGATGGTGTGAGGGATGTGCGTTTTAGCACCGTAAAATCACACGTAAAATACATTGTCTTACTCACGATTTCCGTACAACCCCAAGGAAAATAAATATGTATGGACGTTATAAAACAAACAGGTGCATGTTCGGGTTAATGCGGACGTGCTGCAGCCGCCCGGTGTAGGGCTAGCTAGTTCCAAAATCGGCACGATGGACGGCACGGCACGAAGATATACACTAATTTAATGGGAATATATGTGTATTATGTTATCCGTGTTTTTTTAAAGATTAATTCACGTAATTATTTTGATTTAGATTCCAACGTTTGTTTAAAAAACGTGTATAGCATTTATTACATCCCCGAAAACATACGCCATAATACATATTATGTAAGAATGAAAATTGTTTTTTTATATTAGGGATACTTTGTGATGTTCATAGACTCTCTGATAATATCATTAACATTTGCCGAGATCGGTAAGTTGCATAAACACTAAATACTGACGTGATGACATCAACACAACCTGCCGATATTATTAAATTTAAAATAATCAGTAAAATATATTCTAGGGTGATGTCGGTATGTTTTGATGAAATCGTCAGAAACGTAGACGTCGAACACCTTGGTGATATCACTAAACTAAAATTTTAATGATATTTTGAAAACAAATAAGGTATGTGTGGAATACATTTAAATATATTACATGTTAGTATTGTTTTTATTGGCATTACTAAACATTTCCTCAAATAAACATTTTTTGTTTACTTTGTAGAAGAAAATAAAATGCTTATATTAGTAATAAGCCTACCATTTAAAAGTTGTCTTAAATTGTACAAGAAAATAATCCGGCAATGCAACCTTAACTAAAGATTTATTTTAGTGTTTAACGCTCTAGAAATAACAAAAGTATATCATATGTTAACCAAACTGTTTCAACGTAGGCCTATATATCTACAAAAACTATTATTTTACAGATATAAATTGTAACGAAAATAGTTTTGCTAAAACACTTTTAAAATAACTTAAAATTATGTTTCAACGAAACCGTTGCAAAGTATATATACAAGAATTAATTACTGTTGACATTAAAAGTAAATGCAAAGAAAATTAATTTGCGGAAACGCTTAAAAAATAACTTAAAATTATGCTTTATCGTAACTGTTTCAAAATATATCTACAAGAATTAATTTCTATTGATATTAATTGTAAATATAAAAACAATATATTTGTTTATACCACTTAAAATGTATTTTAAAATGAATATCTAGATAATATAAATCTCAAAACATATTATTTAATACATTACGTGAAAGTGATAACAAAATATATTTCACAAACGTGTTTTGAAAATGTATTTTCAATAATTTATTTATATGCATAGTACTATAATTGAAAAATAATATATTATTAATTTATTTTACAAAACACTTTTTTAAGGTTGTTGTTATGTGTTCTTAAAAATATATTAAGAAATGTTTTTTGTATGCATTGAGTAAGAATACATGTCTTGAAATGCATCTTTAATGAATTGTATTTTAGTGTAATATATTTGTAACAGTTATTTTTTCATGTGGGTTTGTCTGACTTCTCCTCCTCGACCAGTCCGGCTTGGGTGGCCCTACCAGAAGCATACGCTTCCGCCGGCATAGCTCTCGGGATCAACAAAGCACGCAAACCTGCCCACCACGATAAGGTGGCAGTCCCTGGGCAGGATGGAATATCAGACCTGTGGTAGAGAATTGTGCAATATTTGGAGTGGAAGCTACTTCGATGTGTAGAAATCTGTGAAAAAGTTGCCGAGCACTATACTGACAATAATATAATTAATGAACATGGCATTTCACTTGTATACTAACGCAGGCCTAGGTGGACTAGGCCTGCGCTAGACCTTATTATTGTTGTGCATTTTATAGCCTGAGATGTAATGTCGTAGGTAGTGATTGTTGCAAGACACAAAAATGTGATCAAGCCAAAGAGCAAGAAGATGATGATTGATTAATGGGGCTTAACGTCTCATATTTATGCAACGATGGCTAATCGAGACGATGAGCGGGTGATAATGAAGATGAGAAAGATGATAATGAAGAATAAAGCCACATCCGAATCAGATCCATTGTACGTCGCGTGAGTCGTCATACGTGATTGTTGCAAGACCCAAAAAATGTGATCAAGCCAAAGAGCAAGAAATCATCATATTAATGGACAAGCTTAGAGTAACAGAATTGTCTGATTTAAGTGGTATTAACTTGCGCGAAGAGTTAAAGGAAATATTCAAAACCGTCCAAGCAAGATTTTTGATTAAAGAAATCATCAAACTGCGTGAGGGTATGTTATAATGCCATTCATACAGCCTGAAAAAAAGGAAGTTTTTCCAACGAATACACTTTATATGTAAATGATGGGGACTCCACTGAGAGTTCATGTGATTATGTTTCAGAAAAGGAATCCGCCAGGCCCACATGCGGGTACTGCGGGAACCACCAGACACAGCTAAAACGGCACTTGAGGCTCTCCCACCGACTCTCGGGGCGTGGCCTCGAGCAGGAAGTGGCCAATACGAGGGCACGCCTCTTTGTCGGGGAAAAGACCGTCCCGTGGACATGCTTCAAACCGATCCTGAGCGCGGAGATCTTTAACGATCGGGAGACACGTGGTGGTCGAAAACAACGTAACTGCGGGCAAACTGTCAATCTATGAGGCAATGGTATTAATGATCGCCTCGTATTTCATTTTCAACATGGAGTATTCTTTGGTTGGTGCCGCAGGATTATAATTTTTACAAAGGTAGGTTGAAAAGAGCAGACACAAAATAAACTGTCAGCCAACTATTTTGAGTATAGGCCTAGAGTTAAAAGTAATATTTCCACTATACGGATGTAAATAGATTAATAGTTTCTGGTAGATACCTGTTCTGATATCCTGGTGATCTGATATTTAGGTATATTCGATTAATTGCTGTTGAATAAAAAAAATTTTTTTAAAGCATTTTGTATATTTTGGTACATATCATTTTGATATCACTTGATAATCGGTCATAAATTATTCTATCATATCAATGGCTGAGTCTTACTACATAAAGTAAATGGAACGAGAAAAAATAAACCTACTTTTTTCAAATGTAGAAGTGCCCTTAAACTATCGTGAGCACCGCAGCATGATGGTGAGTCAAGGCGAGAGGGGTTGCTAGCTATACCCCGAACACTATCCGACCTAGGGAGAAGCCTTCGAGGAGAGGCAAATGCAACATTTCTCGTCCAAGATGACGATGACAGACCACAGCCATTTTTGAGACGAGTAATTAATGGCAATGCCCGCCAAGGAACGTCTCTGATGTTTATGTCCATGGCAATGGCACTATGGCATGTTCGGGGGACCCATTTCTACGTGGACGCCACCTACAAGGTAACAGTGATCGTTTATACTTGTGGACTTTCCGGAAACTGCATACCATTACATTATTTTATACGGACAGTAAGGTGGAGTAAATAGTAAGTACATTCTGTAAAGATTCTGTAAAGTTGATAGAGATAGATATTTGGGCTTATCGTCTCATATTTTTGCAACGAGGCTAGTCGAAACAATAAGTGGGTGATATATCAAGATGAAATAGGGGTTGTTTGGAGGAAAGGGACAAGTAGGAGGGTGGTGAGGATAAGGGAAAGGGGACGAAAAGGGATTGGGGAGGTTGTGGACTGCACTTCGTCTGACTTCTCCTCGACCTGTCCGGCTAGAATGGCCCTACCAGAAGCATACGCTTCCGCCGGCATAGCTCCAGGAATCATCAAAGCGCACAAACCTGCCCACCACAATAAGGTACCAGTCCCTGGGCAGGTCTGTAAAGTTGCAGAATGTCATTAAATAATATCTAGTTAACTGCTATGAGGAGATGGCTCCAAATTTCTGTTACAACAGAGGAAGAGAAAAGAACACAGCCCACACATCATAAAACCATGCTCTAGGTTTTTTGGACTTTGTTCTTGAGGTTATTGTCATTGAAGAAAGTACGTATTAGCATTTTTCTTACTCCTGTAGTGACTGGCCGTTTTTCAAAATCCATCTTCTGTTTTTTTTATCTAGATGGAGATCTGTAAATAGAAAATGGTCTGTAAACATGAAATTCTTCATCATCGACTCCATCCTATGTGGACTACACACATTGTGGGTTGTGTCATTTTGTTTGTATTACGTTAGGACACCCACGCCATCACACAGGAATTTTGTTTGAGAAAAGAAAATAGAGAGACTGTTGTCATCTGTTGATATATGGTAGCAACTAGGATACTGCTTAAGTGTCTTCTACTAACAAATACTTATTAAAAAATAAAAAATAGAAATAAACTCCCACACAAGGACGGCAGCAAGAACAAGGCTCTTGCACTTCATTTCGCTGGAGAATAAGTCGTGATGAGGATATACCAGTGCTTATTTCATGATATATCGCGAGATAAATATTATAGGTAATATCGACGCGATATTTTTTGGCGGCAATATTATTGCAATATATATTGTTGTTTTTTTTGACGATTATTGGTATTATGGAATTTTATATCGTTTGATATCACCATGTTATATTAAAGATGAGGATAGCGACCCACTTCTATGGCTGAAAAACAGTTTGGAGCCATGGGTTAACGTGCTGGAGCACTGGAGAAAGACGTCGGAATTGACGGTGAATTCCTGTACAGTACAAACTACATCCAGTGTTACAACTACAACAATGAAAAGTAGTAAGGGAACAGATGGACAATACTCATATTTTGGAACAGCCAGGGGACTGACAATCCAACTTCAAACAGACTTGGACCGATCGATAATGTAGTCGACATTTTGATAAATGGTAATTTAATATTATCGATGTGCATCACTTATGACAATGTACTAATACAGTAAACACAAATAACAAAATATAATTTCTACCAGTCAGAGTAACTCATACCCGAAGTACTTCTCGCCACAAAAATGTGTCTTCCCACAGCAGTTGTAGCATAATTTTACATTTTTTTTTTTTTTTACTAGGTGTCTGGATTTCCCAATGTTCTCGGCTGCATTGATGGTACGTACATACCAATAAGAACTCCAGCACACAAAACACGTTCGACATATGTGAATCGACACGATCAAATCTCGATCACAATGCAGGGGATTTGTGATGTAAACCGTCGATTTCTGGATGTGTTCACCGGCACACCCAGCAAGATTCACGATTCGAGAGTGTTCAAGTTATCCTTCATATACAAAGATGTACCACTGATATGCGGAAACACCTACCACATCCTAGGAGATGCAGCTTACCCTCTCAGAGAGTGGTTACTGACCCCTTACCGGGACTATGGTAACCTTACTAACTCCCAGAAAAATTATAATTACACACTCTCGGCTACCGGGACATGGATGGCGGTGAACATGGTGGTCGGGTGATTTTCGCTCCGTGAAATAACGATTAAAATTATTAGTGGAAGTTTTCCTTTTGTTGCTTAATGTGACGCAGTCTTTTTATTTAATGTGACGCAGTCTTTTTATTTAATAAGGAGCGAACAAGTTATTAATTTATTAGTTTATAGGGCGACAGTGTGGTTTCTTTGGAAACACTTCTTAACCCTACTTCTTCACGCGTAAACACAAAGACTATACCTTCTCTGTTAAAATGGGGTGTAACGATTGTGAAACTAATAAAAAGATCATTGAAGTCCTTCTCTATGATGTACAAAAAGACCGGCGAAGCATTCATCACCTGCGAACATTACTGGACCAAATCAGCCAGCAAAGGCTTAGCCCACAGCAACAGGGAGGCGCGGGCCCTGGCCAAGCAGCCCAACAAAGCCAGGTAAAAGAAACAGCTTTCTGTTCCACTTATAAAGAACCACGAGCTGAATCACACGATCTCATAGACATCAGGCAGAGGCCAAATATTCGGCCAAAACAAACAGACCTAGAGCAGCCCAGACCAAAGGCTTGGCCGCCTAGGCCTAGTCCTATGCCTACTCCAAATGGTCAACCAACTCCAAATGGTCAACAAGCTACTAAGCCTACAGAGAGGTGTCCAGGTCTGGAGCATCAGACCCAGCCAAGTGCAACAACAGGGACCACCGATTTTAAGGCCACTAATAGGCATAGGCCTACCCCTAGCCAGAATCTAGGCCCAGCCCTACATCCTACAATGCAAACTAGGCCGCTACAAAATGGTAGACCCGCAACACCTAACCGAGGGCCTACTTCGGAGCAAACTAGGACAACAACACCTGCGACTAGGCTCCAGGCACATCCAATAAAGACATACAACTATTACCAAAGTCTCACAGTACAGGAGCCTAGACCTAGTCCTAGATCTAACAGCCACCACCCTCACCCTGAAGACTTTCCTGTTCTTCAAACAAACGGTAAAACAATGAGGAAGCAGAAGACACCAGATAGGCCTACCCATAGCATAAAAAAAATGCGCAGTAGCGACAGCCCTACGCTAAACCTCGACGACCCTGACAATGATAGGCCTACCATCGTCATTAGTGACTCAATGTTCAAAGGAGTCCAATGGATTCGGACAGAAAAAAACTACCAGCTACAAGTACATCCCGGGATCCAGCCACACCAATTACGCAAGAAAGTAGAAAGTCTCAAACAGGAAAATTTACATGCAAAAACAGTAATTTTACATAATGGTACAAATTCAGTTCACTCATTAGAGCCTCTCCAAATCATGGATAATGTCTATCAACTAATTAGAACGGTGAAACGTAAATACCCACAAGCAGCAATAGCGTACACGAGCATAGTGTATCGTAATGATACCCCACATCTAGTACTAGATGAGATCAACGCAAATATAAAATGGGCGTGTAGCACTCTTGGGGTAGCCTACGTAGACACCAATAAGTGGCTGACGGCATCGGATAGATCCAGCGACGGCCTCCATCCAAATGAGAAAGGGTGCTGGAAGCTACACGACATGATAAATGAGATCAACAACGTAATGGAGTGGCGACCTGAACCTAACCTCCACATCACCCACCGTCCAGGGCGGAGAGCCAAAGGGACTAGCAGAGATCCAATCGGACACCAGCCCATGGCAGACGCCGCCAAGAAACGGGAGTGCCTATCTCAGCCCGGGGCTACGGTTGTGACCTCGAATGAAGACACCCAGGCCCAGGCCGACCACCCAGACACCGGACCCGCAGCGGAGGACCGTCAGCCAGCCACCCAGGCCCAGGCCGACCACCCAGACACCGGACCCGCAGCGGAGGACCGTCAGCCAGCCACCCAGGCCCAGGCCGACCACCCAGACACCGGACCCGCAGCGGAGGACCGTCAGCCAGCCACCCAGGCCCAGGCCGACCACCCAGACACCGGACCCGCAGCGGAGGACCGTCAGCCAGCCACCCAGGCCCAGGCTGACCACCCAGACACCGGACCCGCAGCGGAGGACCGTCAGCCAGCCACCCAGGCCCAGGCCGACCACCCAGACACCGGACCCGCAGCGGAGGACCGTCAGCCAGCCACCCAGGCCCAGGCTGACCACCCAGACACCGGACCCGCAGCGGAGGACCGTCAGCCAGCCACCCAGGCCCAGGCCGACCACCCAGACACCGGACCCGCAGCGGAGGACCGTCAGCCAGCCACCCAGGCCCAGGCCGACCACCCAGACACCGGACCCGCCGTCACGGAGGACCGTCAGCCAGCCACCCAGGCCCAGGCCGACCACCCAGACACCGGACCCGCAGCGGAGGACCGTCAGCCAGCCACCCAGGCCCAGGCCGACCACCCAGACACCGGACCCGCAGCGGAGGACCGTCAGCCAGCCACCGAGGCCCAGGCTGACCACCCAGACACCGGACCCGCAGCGGAGGACCGTCAGCCAGCCACCCAGGCCCAGGCTGACCACCCAGACACCGGACCCGCAGCGGAGGACCGTCAGCCAGCCACCCAGGCCCAGGCCGACCACCCAGACACCGGACCCGCAGCGGAGGACCGTCAGCCAGCCACCGAGGCCCAGGCCGACCACCCAGACACCGGACCCACAGTCACGGAGGACCGTCAGCCAGCCACCCAGGCCCAGGCCGACTACCCAGACACCGGACCCGATGTCACGAAGGACCGTCAGCCAGCCACCCAGGCCCAGGCCGACCACCCAGACACCGGACCCGCAGTCGCGGAGGACCGTCAGCCAGCCACCCAGGCCCAGGCCGACTACCCAGACACCGGACCCGATGTCACGGAGGACCGTCAGCCAGCCACCCAGGCCCAGGCCGACTACCCAGACACCGGACCCGATGTCACGAAGGACCGTCAGCCAGCCACCGAGGCTCAGGCTGACCACCCAGACACCGGACCCACAGTCACGGAGGACCGTCAGCCAGCCACCCAGGCCCAGGCCGACTACCCAGACACCGGACCCGATGTCACGAAGGACCGTCAGCCAGCCACCCAGGCCCAGGCCGACCACCCAGACACCGGACCCGCCGTCACGGAGGACCGTCAGCCAGCCACCCAGGCCCAGGCCGACCACCCAGACACCGGACCCGCAGCGGAGGACCGTCAGCCAGCCACCGAGGCCCAGGCTGACTACCCAGACACCGGACCCGATGTCACGAAGGACCGTCAGCCAGCCACCCAGGCCCAGGCCGACCACCCAGACACCGGACCCGCCGTCACGGAGGACCGTCAGCCAGCCACCCAGGCCCAGGCCGACCACCCAGACACCGGACCCGCAGCGGAGGACCGTCAGCCAGCCACCGAGGCCCAGGCCGACCACCCAGACACCGGACCCGATGTCACGAAGGACCGTCAGCCAGCCACCCAGGCCCAGGCCGACTACCCAGACACCGGACCCGATGTCACGAAGGACCGTCAGCCAGCCACCGAGGCTCAGGCTGACCACCCAGACACCGGACCCGCAGCGGAGGACCGTCAGCCAGCCACCGAGGCCCAGGCCGACCACCCAGACACCGGACCCGATGTCACGAAGGACCGTCAGCCAGCCACCCAGGCCCAGGCCGACTACCCAGACACCGGACCCGATGTCACGAAGGACCGTCAGCCAGCCACCCAGGCCCAGGCCGACCACCCAGACACCGGACCCGCCGTCACGGAGGACCGTCAGCCAGCCACCCAGGCCCAGGCCGACCACCCAGACACCGGACCCGCAGCGGAGGACCGTCAGCCAGCCACCGAGGCCCAGGCCGACCACCCAGACACCGGACCCGCAGCGGAGGACCGTCAGCCAGCCACCGAGGCTCAGGCTGACCACCCAGACACCGGACCCGCAGTCGCGGAGGACCGTCAGCCAGCCACCGAGGCCCAGGCTGACCACCCAGACACCGGACCCGCAGCGGAGGACCGTCAGCCAGCCACCCAGGCCCAGGCCGACCACCCAGACACCGGACCCGCAGTCACGGAGGACCGTCAGCCAGCCACCCAGGCCCAGGCCGACCACCCAGACACCGGACCCACAGTCACGGAGGACCGTCAGCCAGCCACCCAGGCCCAGGCCGACCACCCAGACACCGGACCCGCAGCGGAGGACCGTCAGCCAGCCACCCAGGCCCAGGCCGACCACCCAGACACCGGACCCGCAGTCACGGAGGACCGTCAGCCAGCCACCCAGGCCCAGGCCGACCACCCAGACACCGGACCCACAGTCACGGAGGACCGTCAGCCAGCCACCCAGGCCCAGGCCGACCACCCAGACACCGGACCCACAGTCACGGAGGACCGTCAGCCAGCCACCCAGGCCCAGGCCGACCACCCAGACACCGGACCCACAGTCACGGAGGACCGTCAGCCAGCCACCGAGGCCCAGGCTGACCACCCAGACACCGGACCCGCAGCGGAGGACCGTCAGCCAGCCACCCAGGCCCAGGCCGACCACCCAGACACCGGACCCACAGTCACGGAGGACCGTCAGCCAGCCACCCAGGCCCAGGCCGACCACCCAGACACCGGACCCGCAGCGGAGGACCGTCAGCCAGCCACCCAGGCCCAGGCCGACCACCCAGACACCGGACCCACAGTCACGGAGGACCGTCAGCCAGCCACCGAGGCCCAGGCTGACCACCCAGACACCGGACCCGCAGTCGCGGAGGACCGTCAGCCAGCCACCCAGGCCCAGGCCGACCACCCAGACACCGGACCCGCCGTCACGGAGGACCGTCAGCCAGCCACCCAGGCCCAGGCTGATCCGCAGGACACTGGCTTGGCATCAAGGCCAATATCAGGCATAAGTACTCCTTGGGGCAGTGGGCCTATACCATATGTAGGCAAAACTAATTCCTACACTATTCCCCTTAGAAGCCAACCTTCTAGAATCTCCAAATCCAATCACAAAGTTCTTAATAAGTCAAACATCATAAATTTTCTCACCCTCAGTCAAGAAGTACTTCCAACGTAACTAGTAACAAGTCTAGAGTCACAATACTCCTCCACCATAACCTACAAAGCCTAAGAAATAAACTAATTGAGGTAGACATTCTCCTACACAACCATACAGTCGACATATTCTGCGCAACAGAGCACTGGTTAAAGGAAGCTGAAATTCCCCATTATAAAATTCCAGGTTACTCGTTAGGCAGTTGCTACTGTAGGAGCTCATTAGCCAATGGAGGTACAGCCATTTATATTAAGGATCAATTATCTTTCTTAGAATATGTGCCGAGGCGTGACATTGGGAAATTCAGCCTCGACAAGCACATTGAAATTGCTGCTATTGAACTAAAAGCTCAAAAAGTTGTAGTTGTTTCTATCTACAGATCACCTGAGGGAAACATTACCAACTTTATTACACATCTAGACCAAATCCTGAACCTTATTACAAAAGAGAACAAATCTGTAATCCTAGCGGGAGACTTCAATATTGACACCTTAAAACAATCTACTAATAATGCTCTTCTAAATTACCTAATTGCGTCATATAATGGAGTTGCATCAATTACCTGCCCTACTAGAATTACAGCCAATAGCAGGACTTGTATTGATAATATATATACAAACATTAGCCAAGAATTCGAAACTGCGATCATATCCAGCGGGCTCTCTGACCATGAAGGCCAGTTACTTAAAGGTAGGCTCCGGGGAATATGGGTGTTTTTCGGATTATTTTATCTTTCGATGTAATGTAGTCGTATGAATGAAAAGTCGAAAACTAGGCGCTTCTAGTATGCGTCTGGCCGAAGCTGCTTCGCTTGCAAGTGAGCGGTGGTGGGGGTAAACACGTCATCGCTACCCAACCGCTCCGCGCTCCATATGCCCGTATTGCCGGACGGCTTGATTCGTCTACAACTCGCTACTCGCTACAGTTTGTGTTTGTACATCGACAGTTTTGAATGTGTTGAAAGCTTTTTTCCGTATCAAGAGGACCCTCGCAATTCTGAAAGGAAGGAAAAGTCCAAAAAAGAAAAGATGATAATCAGTGATATTGTAGGTAGAGTTGGAGTGATTTGTGCGAGTGCGGCGAATGTAAAGGCTGAGGCAAAGCTTACTGATCACGAAAAAGTTGTTAATACCAAAGTGAGACAATTTAAAAAATACGCCTTTTGAGCTATACCGTGTTGAACCTCGACAAACTGATTGCAACCCGTCAAGCGATGCTTGTTTACGTGAAGATGGGAACGGGACATTTGAACCAAGACACTAATCGCATCGCGCGTACAAACAATGTATACACTGGATGAATTCCTGCACGAGTTTCGGGGAAAACAAAAGGGAGCTTTCAAAAGACGTCACGTGGCGGCCATTATGAGGTACACATTGCTTGTTTACATTTAAATAGGCACTGATAACCCAGACGTTTTGTGCCTTTAAACCACAAATCGACGGCCGCAAGGAAAAACATTGTAACTCAAAATCAGACATTTTGCAAAAATTGACTAACAAGGTTAAAAATAGCACCGCAAATCAGGTATTTAATATTTTGACCCAAAATTTGCAACTAAGTCGTTTTTTTACCGTGTGAATTCAATAAATTATTCAAATTAATTTCAATTCTAGCTCTTACAGGAGTTTTATGACTTACAGAGATTTTCTTTGGAAAAAACAAAAAAAAAAAATTGTAACTTGACTTACAATTATTTTCCACTGAATGTATTTCATCATTTTTAAATCGATATAAATTGTAACTAGACTTACCATATAGTTTTCCATGAAACATTTTTTTAAGTAGATTTTCACATTTCAATATAATATTGAAACTTGATATGCAATATAATATTAACAAGCTTGATATGTTTTGTGCATTAAAATTGGCCCTACAAACTTTCCTCTTTTCCATAATTATTTACATTCTACAATGATTGTATAATTTTTATTTGAAGTTTTAAAACAAAATGTAATAAATTTGGTGCTAGTTTCATCATATCATTATTTTCAGCAATATTTCAACAAACGAAAAATATGTAGGCATACTTTTAAAACATGTAAACGTATTATTGTTTACTCGTACTCTCAGTTGCACAAGGTGTTTTTAACAATATTCACAAGGTTGTTTTATTGAATTTGGGAAAATGTAATATCTATTAAGTAAACTCATGATTAAGGGAAGGAAATATTGATGAGTATTGCCTGATCAGTCATGATAAGCCATACAATGTTTAATGATATCATTATTTTAATATAGGCTGTCACAGAAGGGATACGGTATTTACAAATTATTTGCATTGAGTTGTTTTGAAAGCAAAATGTCTATTATCAGGAATTTTTCATATGTTTAATTTGAAAACTAAAACTTTGAATGCATAATACAAATATTATTAAATTAAGACTATCATAACAATACATTAGGTCATAACTAGGCCTTAATAAGTCAGGTTGTTTGGGTTACAAGTTTTGTGGCAATGTACGAATAAAGTGCAAATATGAACCGGTTTCGGTTATAAATCATAATAGTACAGTATATGTAGGATCGGAGCCTACGGCGAGTCCTCATCATCACTGCTAGAGCAGCTATTTAGATGCGAATTGTTAGTTGTGAGTGAACGGTAGAATTCATGATACACTCGCGGTATGTTTCCGCTATTACATAGGGAAAGCAGGTCGGCCAGTTTTTCTTTTTGTATTGTTAAAGGTGCTTGATACGCCAGTTGAAGTCTTGGGTTAACTATTTGGCGGCCTCGTAAGCGTCCACCAACCAATTCGACAGTTGATCCTGCCGATTCCAAGTCGTACTTAAAGTGTATTTGCTTCGGGTTTTGAGGAGATACACTTACTTGTCGTACACGGCTCCACATTACCTTAGCCTTATCGCTATCTGTTGCCCAGTTTTGGTTTTTTATTAAAGGTTTCAAATCATAAAAATCCATCTGGGACATTTCCTGTACATTGAATTTTTTCCCACTAACTTTTGCGTTTCTTATTATTGAGTACCACTGTTCAGGCACATATACCACCTTTCCCTTTTTGGCCTTCTCAATACAGGCATGCATCGAGTCTCCTTCATTAGATATCCTATATTACCAGTCTCTAATAGTATGTAAATAGTTTGAAGATACTTACAGATGTTTAAATAACTATAGATTAAGTTATATTTAGGCTTAGGCCCCAGTTTTTTCATTGAATGCAGTCTTAAAAGCAAACACAAGTTTATCCGTGTTTCTCACTTCTCAGCAGTCAGCACTGTATATTCTACAGGTATGTATTCTTCTTCTTTCTGACGTCAATCGATTGCATAAGGTCGACTGTGATCACACTGCCACATAAAAAAAATGAAATCCTTTTAACAAGGCGCAAATTTTGAATTCATTCAAATTGGATCGATCAGACTGATGATCGTCTGTTTGTAAACGTTGTTTGTTGTATGAAAAATAGAATAACATTACTAAAATGATCCAGATTAGTTCAAGGTATCTCAACATACAACTTACTTAAGGCCGTAAATTCGAATCAAATTATATTTACTAAGATTGTATCTTGACATTATCATAATAATGGTGTGTTTACTATTTAACAAATTCCATGCAATAACATTGTATGTTGATATACGACTATGCATTTAGTAAAAAGAAGCGAACTATTTTCATTCAGTAGGATTGTATCTTGACTTACAATGATTTCCAGTGAAAAGTGATGGATGTTGTAGAATGCTATTTTAGGGTATGTGAGATACAACCTTCTTCCTTGAATAAAATCACAAATTTTCAAGTTACAATATTCTTGAAACCACGTTATGAAGGTGACGAGATTTTTCATGAGTTACAATGTTGTTCCATGGAATTCTGTGAAACAAGACGTTTCCAACAAATACCCAAGCTCAAAAGTGTAAATTATTGAGTTACAATGTTTTTCCTTGCGGCCGTCGAAATAATAATAATAATAATAATTGTTTACATTTGTTCTGTCAGTAGAAGGAACATAGGTTATCCAGGAAATATCACAGTTTCAAGCTGTATAGATTGATGTGTGCAGGTAAAAGTTCAAGAAAATGATAACACATGCAAATAATTGTCTTCAAACAGAGTTTACACGTTCTTATTTTGTTTTCAGTCATAATACGGAACCTTTGTTTGAAAACAGTTGATGTGTCAGTCAAAGGACATCTGCAATATTGCAACAATGCAGTGTCGAAAGAACGTAATACAACTCCATGATCTCAGTATGGCCTCCGTGCGATACCGGAAATGACGTTATTGCAAGCTCCCTATAGGAAAACTTTTATTCCTTCTGGCGTGGTCCACGCCATCCGACAAGATGATGACAAGATGATACGTTGGGGTTCGCTGCCGCCGCGGATCATGACCTGCGTATTTTGGCTATATCAAATAATGTAGCACTATTTGTCATTTTAAACTTGAAGTATTTTAGCAGAGTAAAATGATCCCAATCAGAGCTGTAATGGGACAAGGATTTTCCACAATACTATTTAAAAAATGAGATTCAAAGGTGTGTAGGCCTAATCAACGTCGGTAGGCCTAGTGGTCTATCGGGTGGTCACCGCGGTTCAATTCCAGCTACCACTCTTATTGAAATAACTATTATTTAGTATTAGTAAAAATAATAATAATAACAAATTAACAGTATATAACTCCCGCTAGCTAGGCCACTAGGCTTATCGACACTTAGTAGGCCTGCAATCGTATTATATTCGTATTTGTTTTACTCTCTCTGATATCAAGTCATTGTTTTCAAGTTATTTCAATTATTTTATTTACATTATTTATTTATATTCTTTCTGGAAACTAATTTAGATTTAGGCTATCTGGCTAACTTCTAAGGCCATATTATCATGTAAATATAATTGTATTACCATAGCTTACAATTAGTGTGTTATATAAACAAACGAAGCTCGTACAACTTACTGAATTAAGCCCAAAGATTATTTTAAATACTTTACCCAAAACATTTAAAATTACATAGTACATTGAACTTTCGTATCAGAGAAATTAATGGCTAATTAACCAAATAATAAATAAGTGGTAATATCACATTGATGTGTGAAGATGGGTGATACCTTATATCAATCTATTGAAGTTTCAATTCAATATTGCTGGAATCGAGTGAATCTCTCCTTTCAATATGGAAGCTTCGGTCGATTGTTGTGTTCGTATAACAGTATCCACATTTTGTGCAGTTTTAAAACAACCCTCTAAAACATTCCCAATTTACCAAAAATACGTCGTATAATTGGCAAGTGTGTTTCCCATTATTGGCAGTGGCGTAAACTCATATTCGGGCCCCTCGCAGGAGTTTGTTAAGTCCCCCCCCCCCACCCCCCTCCCCAACACCAATCAAATATAAAAATAAGTTAGCATATAGCGTTCGACTGAAACTATCTCAAGTTTTTTGGTTATATTTTGAGAACGCTACAGCATATTGGTACAGTGAGGCAGATGAGGGTATTGTGGTTTCGTAAGAACTAAAATCTGGATTTAGCAAGATTTCAAATATTGTGCTCATTACGGTTGACATTAGGGAAGCCAATTAAATGTGCAATTAATAATTAATTGGTTTAGTTTGAAATTTGAACTTGCAATCTTGCTAATCTAGACTTTAGTTCGTACGAATCCACAATCCCTTATTTTTCACGTTTTCAATGTTGTGTAGAGTCTTCAAAATATAACTAAAACACGTTAATTTGGCGCGGTTTTGTACAGTGAAACTACCCATAACTGGCAGAGGTTCTTATAAGCGTTATGATTGACAGCCACCCTTCTGACATGTGACACCTGACCTAGACACTGTTGTCATGTCAATTTTTTCAAGCCCACGCATAACTAAAAGCATTGTTGACGGCTTGTGTAGGCCTATATACGCGCAGCCAGACATGATTTTCATTTACCGCTTGCCGGCGCGGATTAGTTAGTCGTATAGTATATAGTTTTTCTACGTTTGACTATGATTTGCAAACAATTAGGACCCCCGACCCCCACACACGTCATTTTTGACCTGCCCCCCCCCCCCCCCCCCCCCTCCGACTGCGGACCTTTAGTTACATGATTACCATTCAAATTGATGAAAGGTACAGCTGATTTCTATAAACTTATGTTGGACGTTTTGGTTAACACACCATTCTGTTTTTCAGCCTGGATATTAATTCAAAAGCGTTCTGATCAATTAAACGGAGCACACAACAACAATAGAGGACATGATAAAGTTCCCTCTGTGTATTTTTACCAACCACACTTCTTGACGAGTTGGCGATCGCCCGTGATCCAGGAGTTTATGGAAACTGAATGTCTCATCACTAACAAGTTTTCCGGGTTTATTAGAAGTGCAGCCAAACACGCAGCAAGACGTAATTTTAATTATGTGAAGAAGTAAATAAACACTAGATACAAACAAGAAAGCACAGTCGAAATTCAAAATTCACTAACTTGTGTATCTGTGAAAATACAGCGAGTAACGTACGTGATGTATCGCGCGGCACACTACAGCCAGCCAGGCGGCCGGTGGGTAGCGGCGCGGTGGGTACCGATGACGTCACAACTCTCTGCCGCTCAACAGTCAAACGCCTATTCACAGTGCTACAAACGGCGTACAAGCCTCGCGTTTTTTGCATTCAACTTTTGATGCTTTCCTCCATCAAAATAAATAAAATACCATCACTGGAGCCTACCTTTAAAGGCCCACTAAACCCTCACATTTCGTTTAAAACGTGTAATTGTAAGCCTTATCTGTAACGGTTAGTGCATGTGTCAAGTTGCCTAGTGTATTCAAACTCTTGAAATCCACGAAAAACTGTTTCGCCCCAGGCGTTGTGACGTCTACCAAACTACGCGCTACTCGCTGCATATGGAGCATCTTCTGTGTTTCGACGCCCGCGCAAATATATCTCGTCGTCCAGATCCATCTAATTCACTTGAGCACAAATTAAACATACCACTGAATTCGTCTTACTTCGGTCTACACGATGAATGTTTTAGCAACCTTCTACCATTTATGCAACTTATTCTAAAAAATGTCAAACATGAAGCAATAACCACATAATTTAGATGGAAACATAACCAATTTCAAGCATATGTAATGAGGAGCTAGGTTTAAAAATCAGAATTCGAACCAGCCTATCATGTTAACTGAACTGTTTAGATATTACAAGCAGAAAACCAGCAAGAAATTGATGGACATTTAGCCAATTATCGTGTGTATATAACGACGCGTGTAGCGGCCTATTGCTGTTATGTCCGCTATGTCCGTCCAGTGAGCTGCGTAGATCGAGATCAGCCAAACTACTAGTCTCTACTACCGACTATAAAAACATTTACTGAACAAACATTATTATAATAATTATTATTATTATTATTATTATTTCTATTTATTGTTATATTATTATAATAATTATATTAATATGTTACTAATTACTCACTCAGATTTATTTCTGCGACTTGTATCGCGAATAGGTTTTGGATTTCACGTCTTCTAAGGCAGGTTTCAGAACTGGAGCTATTCTTTCTGGTATAATGTTCTCCTCTTCCATGATTACGTCTGGTGTCCACTTGTTCTCGGCTGCTGCTGTTATCATGTCAATTACTGTGTCTTTCCATTTCGATGACTTCTTTTCGTACACTGTTCTTACCACGTACTCATGAGCACTTTTAGAGTATTTTAGTGTTTCTCCCGTTGGTTCACGTTCTGCATTGTAATTAAAGTCTAAAATGGCAATTTTTGATCGAAGTGTCATACCTTCGAATGAAAAGTGCGTCCTCTTAGGCATGTACTTCAATCGTACATTGTGATAAGATTCGAGCTGCCCTGTGTGGCAGAAGTGATTTGCGTGCTGCAAATCCGTTGTAAATCTTTTGTCATAAATAATTTTTTCAAGTTATACGTATTCTGGAGAGTCAATCGTAAGCCATTTCGTTGCCTCTACATCGTCTTCATCCATTTCAGCGTGCTCGCATCCATGTACCTTGTCACCATCTGGCCAAAAATGTTCATTTGTGATATGCTTTAGAGATGACCGGAATTTTTCTAAGAGTAACTTTTCATCTCCTTCGCAAGTCATACATGCCCACCATAAATGGTTGTATAGCGAAGGCCTCCACTCTGACAAAAGAGGCAGTTTTTTTTCGGCAACTTTTAACTTTTTGACATAACTTTTGGCAAGATGCCAAACATCAAATTCATGGTGGATGTCTTTATGCACCTCCCTCATCTCCTTGGCAATACCCATGTGACGATCTGTCAGCATAAGTTCTACGTTAATTTTATATTCGGAATTTAATTTACGCATCATTTTTATGAATGCCCCCTTTTCCAAATCACCGACAAACTGTCCACGTTGAACAAGAACGAAATCAACAATTTTCTGAGATGTAAGATCCATTACTGAATAAGTGCAGTATTTTGCACAGAAACCGGGGGAGTCGAATTGTCCGTCCCCCGCAAGTCGTACATGATCCATATCACGCAGACTTTCAAGGATATTATTTTTTTCAGTTTGCCAAACGTTGTTAACTACTGGCGTAACATAGTCTTTAATGACTTTGTCGAATGTAACTCTTGATATTACTAGCAGTTTCAAGGTATCAGCGAAAGTTTTGAAACCCTAAAAAGACACTCCAGACATAATGAGTGAGGATGCAAGAAGTATATTACCTAATGGGCGTCTTCCATTGATTGGTTGTGATCGCCATATGTTACTGTGACCTGACAAACATTGTGTCTTGACAATTAACATTGAACCAGTAGTGAATTTTCGCAATTGAATTATTGGCGCGAAACATTTGTAACAATTCACAAAGAACACTTTGAGGCACTGCCAAAATACAATAAATATGCACGAACACATTGTAGCTGTCTCTTCCCCATCCAGCTGAATCTCAATGTCGGAATCGGAATTCCATATTGTGTGATCCGATCCTGCAGTAGAAGAATTCTCTTCGTCACTTTGTAAATGGAATGAAGTATCTAATGGGTCTTCGGTAGATTTATTGCCCGTCAGGCTATCGTCATAATCGATATCCACGTCAAGATTATTGCGTAACGCGTCGTCACTAAATGACCTGTTACAGAGTTCAGTCTCGTTACGCACGTTTATTAAAGTCTGTGTACCCAATTGACACTGAACACCGATATCACGATCATTTGTGTCGTTCTCATCTGTCTCAGACGTTGCCGTATTGCGTTGAAGACAGAGAGCCACAGAATCATCCATATCACTTTCATTTGCGTTTGGGAAACGAGTGGCTGTTGATGCAGCTATTGCTTCGTTTGCATTTTTGTGAGTCAGATATCGCGATTTCCTAACCTTAGTGGTTACTTGGGATTTTCCTCCTTTCAAGTTTATCGATGGCACTGCACACTTTTTTAGGGGAGGGGGCTTACGCCTACATTTCAGTTTCAACTGTGATAATGCAGAGGCTTCAAAGTCTTCTAACGTAAAATGTGAAGAACAAACCCGTGTATTATGATTTGGTTCGAAATGTTTCCTATTTATTATGTTACACCATTCTTTATATCTGGTCGGTGACTTGTCTCGCTTAGGAAAGCTGTAAAAGAAAATTGTATCAAAATCCAAATGTGTAACTTGTTTGACAGCCTTTTGAATGTTTTTTGGACTGTTTGCGCACCCGAATACACAACAGGCAGGCATTTTAATAAATATAACCACAGTCACATAACATTATTTCAGAACGCACATTATATCACATTATTATTTTTGAAATCGCGTGGAAAAACGTGCTACCCATGTCTTGCAGTATTTTGACTCATTCGTGAATTATCTGCCTATACGATCGCATAAATAAAACCACTTTAGTTATGACACTTTCAAATACACTTTTTGCGGAATTTATCACACTTCCTCTCGCACTTACTTTAATATCACGCACAACTGCTTGGAAAACATAGACTACACAAAATACGATAAGTTCCGAAATTATATTTTTGATTGATTGATTAATGGGGCTTAACGTCTCATATTTATGCAACGATGGCTAATCGAGACGATGAGCGGGTGATAATGAAGATGAGAAAGATGATAATGAAGAATAAAGCCACATCCGAATCAGATCCATTGTACGTCGCGTGAGTCGTCATACGGTAGTCCAGCAAGGGAGGGCAGGGCCAAGTGGGAGGAGAAATATTCAATGGGACAGTGGGGGGGAAATGGGATTGGGGTGTGGACTGCACTTCGTCTGACTTCTCCTCCTCGACCAGTCCGGCTTGGGTGGCCCTACCAGAAGCATACGCTTCCGCCGGCATAACTCTCGGGATCAACAAAGCACGCAAACCTGCCCACCACGATAAGGTGGCAGTCCCTGGGCAGGTTTGGGACACAATAAAAAAAAAAAAAAAAAAACTCATTCATACCATGTGAAGGACAAGTCCAACACCCGAAAAATAAGCAAAATTAATAAAGATGGGGCGATCCTAACATCTGAGAAGGATATTTCTGACGCGTTTAACACCTTCTTCACTGAAGTCTCTTCAAAACTGCAACAACATCACAATGTGCCACAAACAACAATGCATGACCCTATCTCTTCACTTAAAGACATCACAAGTAGCAACTCTCACACAATGTTCTTGACGCCCACTTCTAGGCAGGAAATATTACTCGTTGTCATGAATACACGGCCAAAACCTGCCCAAGACTATAACGAACTCTCGTGTAAGCTCATTAAGACCTGTATAAACCATCTGTTGCTCCCACTCGAGGAAATATTCAATAGCTCTCTTTCAACGGGGGTCTTTCCACAAGGAATGAAACTAGCAAAGGTAATACCTATCCACAAAAAAGACAGTCACAACGATATGAGCAACTATAGGCCTATAAGTACTCTCCCAGTGTTTTCTAAATTACTTGAAAAGATAGTTGCAAAACGTCTACTTAGCTTCCTTGACAAACATAACATAATCACCAACTTCCAGCATGGGTTTAGACCAGGCAAGTCTACGGACACGGCTTCAGCCGAAATGCTGGATAAAGTATACAACTCCCTCGATAAGGGTCATGACACACTCGGAGTATTTTTCGATCTGAGCAAGGCTTTTGATTGCGTGGACCATAGACTGCTTATCGAAAAAATGAACCACTATGGAATCAGGGGAATAGCAGGTGACTGGTTCTCCTCCTACTTGTCAAACCGTAAGCAACATGTGGTCATCAACAATAATAAAGAAACTCAGTCTAGCTGGCAAGGCAACAATGCAGGTGTACCCCAGGGCTCTGTCCTCGGACCACTCTTGTTCCTCACCTTCATAAATGACTTGCCTGACTATTGTATTAAATCATTACCCAGCCATTTCATACATCTGCTGTTCATGATACTATTTGCTGACGATACAAGCATTGTTCTCTCAAGTCCAGATAGCAGCATAACAACATCACTTGCAAATAGAGTAATCAATGTAATCTCTTTATGGTTCCAGGCAAACAAACTATTTTTAAATGACAATAAAACTCAGATACTTAAATTCAATCTTAGAAACAGGTCAACCAAACCTGCCAACAGCACGATATCAGTAAATCATAAATTAATTTCTCCATGCACCTGCTGCAAACTCCTTGGTCTTACCCTAGACCATAGTCTAACATGGCAACCCCATATAGACAATCTATGTAAACGCCTTAACTCCTCCATATATGCCCTACGGGTACTCTCCTCTCTAGCGAACCGCGAAACACTAATAACTGCTTATTTTGCAAACTTTCACTCAATCATGACATACGGAATTCTATCTTGGGGGTGTGCTTCAAAATATCTAATCCAACGAGTCCTGACTCTTCAGAAAAGGGCAGTTAGAATTATAGGACGAATGCAGAAAAGAGAAAGCTGTCGTGACATTTTCAAAGACCTTCAAATACATACAATATTTAACGCATATATCTACAAAGCCGCATGCTACGTAAAAAATAAACCCAATTCTTTTCAAAATAGCATCAAACACCCTCACGACACCCGCCTTAAACAAACACTCCAATACCCTTCTCACAACACCAAACAATTAGAAAAGCACATCCACTACATGGGAAGAAAATTTTTCAATAAGCTCCCTGTTAGCCTCACATTGGCCCCCAGCATCACGATATTCAAGTTCAAATTAAGGCAATACCTTGTTGAAACCCCATTTTACAGTCTTGAAGAATTTTTTGAGGCCCAAGGGTGATTTAGCAGGTATAGGCCCACTGCTGCATACCATATAGCCTGACAAACTGAACAGTTGTATTAAATTGTATTATATTTAATTATATATTTATATTTGTATTACAATTGTGTTAAATTATATTTAACAGTTGAATGATTGCTGTATTACTATATCTATAATTGATAAGATTGACTTACTTTTAACTACTAATATCAAACCTATGTACATTTTAGATTATCAATGTAATCACTGATTGTCTTGTCTAGATATTGTATCTTAAATAATGTAAATTGTAAATCAATGACGAAACCCAAATGAATGTAAATTTATAATGGTGAATAAATGACTACTACTACTACTACTACTACTACTACTACTACTACTACTACTACTACCCGGGTGTTAAGAGAAAATGCGTTTGGGATATACGATGTAGTCGAGGTTTTTAAGGATCTAGAAATTTCAGGAAGAAAGCAAAGCCAGGAACGCACATTCTCGATTTCATGGACTGATATTTGGGCTTAACGTCTCATATTTTTGCAACGAGGCTAATCGAGACAATGAGTGGGTGATAGATGAAGATGAAATAGGGGGTTGTTTGGAGGAAAGGGGCAAGTAGGTGGGCGGGGTTGGAAAAGGGGAAGGGGGAGGAAAAGGGAGGGGGGAGGTTGTGGACTGCATTTCGTCTGACTTCTCCTCGTCGACCTGTCCGGCTAGGGTGGCCCTACCAGAAGCATACGCTTCCGCCGGCATATTAACTCTCGGGATCAACAAAGCACGCAAACCTGCCCATCACGATAAGATAGCAGTCCCTACAGCGGAGCCAGGAACGCACATTCTCGTTTTCATGATCCGCGGTTTAAGGTATTCATTGTGTGCGTGTGTCACCGTTGAGATATATTACTTCAAGATTGATGATTGATTAATGGGGCTTAACGTCTCATATTTATGCAACTATGGCTAATCGAGACGATGAGCGGGTGATAATGAAGATGAGAAAGATGATAATGAAGAATAAAGCCACATCCGAATCAGATCCATTGTACGTCGCATGAGTCGTCATACGGGAGTCCAGCAAGGGAGGGCAGGGCCAAGTGGGAGGAGAAATATTCAATGGGACAGTGGGGGGAAAGGGTATTGGGGTGTGGACTGCACTTCGTCTGACTTCTCCTCCTCGACCAGTCCGGCTTGGGTGGCCCTACCAGAAGCATACGCTTCCGCCGGCATAGCTCTCAGGATCAACAAAGCACGCAAACCTGCCCACTACGATAAGGTGGCAGTCCCTGGGCAGGTATATTACTTCAAATTATATTATTGCGATATATTTGAAATTTGCTGCTTTTTGATGTCTAATCGAGACGATGTGGGTGAAATATGAAGATGAATATACCATAATCAACATCCAGTCCCAATCAACACTACCTCACTCAACCCGGACACAGTCGCTCTCAGCCCAGTCCCATCTATAGTCAACATCCAGTCCCAATCAACACTACCTCACTCAACCTGGACACAGTCGCTCTCAGCCCAGTCCCATCCATAGTCAACATCCAGTCCCAATCAACACTACCTCACTCAACCTGGACACAGTCGCTCTCAGCCCAGTCCCATCTATAGTCAACATCCAGTCCCAATCAACACTACCTCACTCAACCTGGACACAGTCGCTGTCAGCCCAGTCCCATCTATAGTCAACATCCAGTCCCAATCAACACTACCTCACTCAACCCGGACACAGTCGCTCTCAGCCCAGTCCCATCTATAGTCAACATCCAGTCCCAATCAACACTACCTCACTCAACCTGGACACAGTCGCTCTCAGCCCAGTCCCATCTATAGTCAACATCCAGTCCCAATCAACACTACCTCACTTAACCCGGACACAGTCGCTCTCAGCCCAGTCCCATCTATAGTCAACATCCAGTCCCAATCAACACTACCTCACTCAACCTGGACACAGTCGCTCTCAGCCCAGTCCCATCTATAGTCAACATCCAGTCCCAATCAACACTACCTCACTCAACCCGGACACAGTCGCTCTCAGCCCAGTCCCATCTATAGTCAACATCCAGTCCCAATCAACACTACCTCACTCAACCCGGACACAGTCGCTGTCAGCCCAGTCCCATCTATAGTCAACATCCAGTCCCAATCAACACTACCTCACTCAACCTGGACACAGTCGCTCTCAGCCCAGTCCCATCTATAGTCAACATCCAGTCCCAATCAACACTACCTCACTTAACCCGGACACAGTCGCTCTCAGCCCAGTCCCATCTATAGTCAACATCCAGTCCCAATCAACACTACCTCACTTAACCCGGACACAGTCGCTCTCAGCCCAGTCCCATCTATAGTCAACATCCAGTCCCAATCAACACTACCTCACTCAACCTGGACACAGTCTCTCTCAGCCCAGTCCCATCTATAGTCAACATCCAGTCCCAATCAACACTACCTCACTCAACCTGGACACAGTCGCTCTCAGCCCAGTCCCATCTATAGTCAACATCCAGTCCCAATCAACACTACCTCACTTAACCCGGACACAGTCGCTCTCAGCCCAGTCCCATCTATAGTCAACATCCAGTCCCAATCAACACTACCTCACTTAACCCGGACACAGTCGCTCTCAGCCCAGTCCCATCTATAGTCAACATCCAGTCCCAATCAACACTACCTCACTCAACCTGGACACAGTCTCTCTCAGCCCACCCCTATCCATAATCGACATCCACTACCTCAATATTTGCCATGTATGACTGAACGAATTACGATGCAATATTCTATTACAGACGCAGACCACGGCAACACAGCCAGCCGACCAGCTATTGAACAACGTCCTGGGAAAAGGGCAGGACAGCCTCAAGGTGTGCACTGAACGTTATTTGTTATATACTTACTATTACATCTTATTACAATAATAAAAACACACAGCACTCGAAACCGTACACAGCCAGACCGTACCGTCGACGTTGCTTGTTTGGTTGCGGTACCGTGTTATAATGTGTAGGCCAATAATGCACAATTTGAGTTTAAGAACATGCCCGCCAATAATTTCCCCGCAGAGTGGCTAACTCAAGCTTTTGACAAACTGATAAGATAATTGAGCAGAAATTAAAGTACAACCCCATAACTGGGTAGGCCTTGCTATTCATTCCCAAACTCGTAGATAGGTCGCACGGCCCTAGTAGGGCGAACTGTTCGCACACCATATATTTGTATTTAGTGACACGTGTTGTGGTCGGCGCCGCCCCGCGATCCATTGTACGTCGCGTGGGCCGTCATACGGGAGTCCAGCAAGGGAGGGCAGGGCCAAGTGGGAGGAGCGACTTACAGGGGACAGTGGGAAGGACAAGGTCTCCTTTTGTCGCCTCCTACGACTAGCAGAGTCACTCTGGGCCTATTCTTCCCCGGGCCCAGACGGGCAATTATCCCGCGGCCCCCGACCCCCAACTTCAATTAAAAAATTCTCTAATGTAAAAATGTGTGTTATCAAGTTATTTGCCATGTCATCCTATCACAATTACAGTAATATATTTTTTTTAAAAGCACGCACGCGGCAGACCTAGGCTAGGTTACACAGGTTTCTAAAAAAACAAGTACAGTTCCTGTTAATTTAAACTGACGAAACCAAATGGATCCGATATACAAAGTGGAATCATGGCGGCGGTGATAAGTGATGGTGCTAGTGTCGTTTAGCTCCGTGATTTTATATGTTTTTTGTTAGCATCTGCCGATGTATTCGTTTAAAAACAGTTCTAAGAGCCAAATAAATTCATGGTCTATATCAGGTTCTATTAGTTCCAACAACAAACAGTGATTTTCGTCACAAATGAAGCCTAAAAATACGCCAAGCACGCGCCAAGTAAAAACAAACATAGCGGATAAGCATACATCAACAGGTGCGAAAAAGAAGAAGAAATATACAAAATCTAATGATCAAGACAACATAAAATGTGCTACTTGCAACGATAACGATGATAAAGAGACTAGTCAAAATGAAGCAGTTCAATGGGTAGCATGTGATCAGCCTCTGTGCACAAACTGGGTCCATATCAAATGTGCGGGCATACCTGTGGAACATTACGACATTCTCAAGGAGTCAACAAAACTGAAATGGTTTTGTGACAAATGTGGTGTGGAGATGGAACATTCCTTTACTAGTAAAGAGGACGTTCTTCTCCTACAACAAGAAAAATCTGAACTAAATGATCTCATCAAGTATTTGAAAGATGAAATTATTGATCTGAAAAACAGCACACATAGGCCTAGGGCTAGGCCTATCTCAACTCAATCAACTGATAGGCCTACCCAACAACTTTATGAACAACAAGTTCCCATGCAACAACTTTATGAACAACAACAGCTCCATGAACAACAACAGCATCAACATCATGATGAACAACAACATGAACAACAACAAGTTCCCCTGCCACAACCGATAAAAAGAAGAAGTTTCAGCGAAGTAGTGAACAACATGACAACTCCTGAACAACAACTCCATGATCAACAACAGCAACAACATCATTATCGGATGAAAAGAAGAAGCTTCAGCGAAGCAGTAAAAGCGTCTGACTTTGATAATGTAAGTGACACTTCGTTCATGTCCAACGAGGCAAGCGAAACCAAAAATATACCACCAGCTATAGTTATCAAATCAACACACAATAACAGCAACAACAAAAAGTTACTTCCTACCATCAAAGAAGCAGTAAACCCCAGAGAACTCAAAATTCAAGTACAGGTTATGAAAGAAGACCGAAATGGCAACGTTTTCATCAGATGCGAGGATAACCAATCCATGGCTACACTCAAATCTGAAATCAAAGCTAAGTTAGGAGATACTTTTTTTTCATGTGACTGATGTGTCAACAAAAGCAAGACTTAAATTTTACATAAGTAATGACCAACTAGATCAGCCGTTACCAGTCGATAATGGCATTTTAGTCGCTGACATCATCAAACAAAACAACATGACCGACTTGCTATACAGTGATACTTTAAAGATAATAACTAGGAGAGTAATCAAGAAAGGTAAAGGAGGTACTGTAGTCGTCCTTGAAATGGATGTTGATCTGAAAGATTGTTTAATGAAAAAAAGGCGTGCCCTCATCAATTGGGGCTGGGCATCCTTAGAACTCAAGAAACACGTTAATGTAATTTACTGTTACAATTGCCAGGGCTATGGCCACAAAAGTAATGTATGCCGATCTAGGGTACCCGTATGCAAACACTGCGGTTACGAACATAATACCAGAGAATGTACACAAGAGCACCCTATCTTCTGCATAAACTGTTTTAAAAGCAATCAAAAGTACAATACAGCCTATGATTGTTACCATGAAGCTCATCACCACTCATGCTCAATATATAAGCAAATTCATAAGAGAATTGCTGACAGATATCCATAGGATCCGGGTAGCTACAGGGTAAATAAAATAGTCTATGTTAATTGTGGAGGACTTACAACTAATATTTATGAGGTACACTCAATTCTTAAAGAAATAAAACCACTAGCCTTGTGTGTTGTAGAGACCCATCTTTCTGAAGAGATACACGAAGAAAAATAATTACCAAACATGTTATGCTGGCTGTATTTGGTTGTTTTAGCAAGAATATTATGTGAATTTTACAAAACAGTTCGACTGCAATAGCAATATCAGTTATGCTAACATATTCCTGTGATTTTAGCAAAACGTTTCTGCAACAGCAGAAACACATTAATGCTACCAAGCTTTGAGTAAAATGTTTGGCTGTATCTACAAAACAAATTGCTAGCTTTGCCATGTCTTTACCAAATGTTTTGCTGTCGCAATTTTCGCGGGTCAGCTTTGAAATATTGTATCGTATAAAGCGAGACTAATCGCGAGCTTTTACGAGATGATGCACATGACGCTACCAATTGGCCTATTTTGGCTGAAGCAAGCATGTTGTCGGCTGTCGCTTGGTGTTTCCTCGTAGAAGATGAGTGATCCGTTTGTCGCGGAAACGCTCCGGTCCTGGGGCTACAGCGAAGATGTGGTTATGAAATTTAAAGGTAAGATAAGTATGAGCAATTAAAAGTGTAGAGCCAAGGCCTAGGCCTAGCAGAAGACTGCTAAACGAAACAAACAAAGGCCTTAGGCCTAGGCTACACTTTGTCCGTCGCAAAGCTGAGAACGCCGCAGGGCATTTTTTCACTGCATTTATAATATACCTATGTTGTTTGTACAGCCCGAGTGCGGCCGCAGTTTCCTTGAATTTGTTGGGTCCGAACTGTCGAAAAGTAATGGAATGAAATCGTTTGTTTATTGTGTGGAAGCCTAGCCTATTATTTGACTAGGGCCTAGGCCTAGGCCTAGATGTTGGGTTTCCAAGTAATGGAAGCATGGTTGAACTTCTGTTATGGCTTCCGGTTATGAATTCGGGGGTTTTGTTTTATGTTTGTGCTGACCAGGTAGGCCCTAGGCCTAGGCCTACTAGGGGTGTACGTCATTTGTAAATGCCAAGATCGACCAAAGATCGACTGATTTTCTTGTTTTCAACCAAGCCACGGAACCACTATAGGCCTACCCCTAGGCCCTATAGGCGTTGGGTTTTCCTACTTTAAATCAAGCAATTGCATAGGCCGCCTAGGCCTAGGCCTAGGCCTTAGCCGCTAGTCCCTAGACAGACATCGGCATTTCAAGTAGGCCTAGGCTAAACCTAGGCCTAGTAGGCCTATGCACAGTCAAGTTAAGTTGCTATGGAATTTTTTTTATTACATGCTATTTTCCATAAGAAATAGGCTTCCATCGATAATCAAATGTCGACCATAGACTAGGCCTACATTAACCACGCGAACCGAATCCGTACGATTTGGTTCGATATAAGCCTAGGGCGTATCTGTTTACCACGTTGGCAGTTTCTACTAGAAGACCTCCATTGCGGAGCTTTCAAACAGATTTAACTATTCCAGACATGCCCTGAATAGCTTTGATTATGAGGAATGGTGATTCTTGCAAAAATGATTTTTCATCTTCCCGGAGGATAATTAGAAAACGTGGCTGGCTATCAACGTTGTAGAAGGTCTTAGTGAGGCTTTCAAGAGTGATACGTTCTTCGAACAGTGATCGAGGTCTCTTCGCGCTTCTTGTCGTTAGGGGGTATGGGTTCGAGGGGGGAGGGGGATACCCAGGGGTACTGGTGATACCAGAAGCCAGGCTAGGCCTGGCCTGGCCTAGGGCCTGATTGAATGGGGACAACCCTTATCATTTCCCGGAAAACAGACTCAACTAACCCACGTTGGTTCTTCCACATAGGGCCTTGTAAACGCAACTGGGTCCACTCCGTGGGGCAGCTAGACATGACAACACACTCCATTCGCGAAGTGGAGCCAGTTAACGATTTCTGCGTGCATCGGGAGGTATGTAGGAAAGTGCTAATTTCACGTCCGGTTAGACACAAACGCAATCGGCCTTCTATCAGTGCAGTCGGGCCCCGGCCCTGGGATGGTGCCCATGGGTCCTTCTGCACTGGGCATACAACCGACGCAATCTGTGCCCAAGTCCAAGTGCTGTCAAATCAATCGGAGAGCCGAATCATAACCTTATCATTGCTGGGGTAGTCATCAGGGGAACGAGCCGTAAAAACCATTAAGGGGGGGGACTGGTGGGCGTTTGGATCGCAAAGAGGGCCGGCACGGATGAGGAAGAAGGTAATGGAAGTAAGAAAAGAGAAAGGATGATAAAGACAGAAATAAAAAAAGGGATGATTGAAGAAGTGCACGAGAGCCCTCTTTGCGGGCACCGGTCACCACGAGGAGGGACCCACCTCGACCGGACCGCCGGGCTACGCAAGGGGCGTAATAACACCTCGACCAGCGTCCTGCGACATCACCGCCGAGGTAGCTAATGACTCAACCGCCCCTGCGCGCGGCCTGGCACCTCCAGCACCGCGGGGCTGCGCAAGGGGCGCCTAGCCCCTAGCCGGACAGAAAGAACTGGCCAACTTCGTTTGGGCGGGCAGGAGACATTGGACTCGCCTACGAGAACTTTGCGCTCCTCTTCATCTGGGGGGGCTCGGTCTGGTTTACCTTGCGTCCAGGGTGGCGATGTTTCGGGTTCTCTATGCCCACCGATACTTATCGAATTTGGACGACCACCCCTTCACGCCATGACCCGATACTTCCTCGGAAAGTTCCGACGTCTTGGTCTTGGCTGGCAGATATTGTTTCATCCGCAAATCGGTGGGCCAGCAGCCCGAAACAAGTCCGATTTTCTCCGGACGGTTCTGGTGGCTTGATTTTCCCTGCAAATAAAGCCTAGAAATTTTCCCTCTACCATCTGGGGTCTGCGCGACGTACCGCTAACGCTGACGTCACTTATCCCCACAGCCACCACTCCGTTTATTCCGACCTGGTCTTCACTGGGATGCAAAACGTTGGGAGACCTCCATGTTGGGAACGAGTGGCTGGGAGTCGACCAACTGGAGGGTTTTGATTGGCTACTCGGTCGCACTAGGGGGGCTCTGACAATCAACGGGAACCGTATCCGGGCCTTTTGCAGCCTCCGGTTCCGTGGGGTATTGCAGATTCCGGGTCCTGAACCCTGGCCACCGGCGCTTTTCTACCACCGCCCGCTTTCCGGCAAGTGGGTGCCTCTTCTTCCCGAAACCAATAGGCGGTCGATCCTGCTCGACATCATGGTCAAAGGGCTCGGTATAGACGGTTTGGCAGAGGGCCAATGGTCCAATAATCGGGTCAACTGGAAAGGCTTAGCTCGGCCACCTTCGTTAGGCTTAGATTCCGAGGTGGTTTGGCGATCCAACAAGAACCGTCTAGCCGATCCCATATTCTTGTACCACGCAGGACTGACCACCTCCCGCCTGTGCCCATGGTGCCAGGTCGAGGGGACAGCCTGGCATATGCTTGTTTCTTGTCGGAAGGCCACAGCCATGTGGCGGTTGGCTGACTCCTTGATCAGAGGCAAGCTAGGACGCCCTTGACTGTCTCTGAGAGATCTCTAAGTCGGGTTCTGGCCCGACAAGGTCTCCAATGCCACGCAGATAGATCTGGCCAACTATGTTCTCGTGTTGGCCAAGAGCACAGTCTACAGGCTCCTAGTATGCTACTTCAAGGATGGCAGGGTGCCTGCTCCCTACGAGGTCTTCCTAACGGCCCGTCTGAAGTCCCGCCTCCTCAAGGACTATGCATGGCATCTCGCGCGCGGGACGATTGACTGCTTTAGGGCAAAGTGGTGCGAGAGAGAGGCGTTCTGTTCCATCCTTGATGGAGAGCTCCTCTTTAGCCAAGCACTATCCCAGTGAAGCTTCCTTTTTTAGTTACTGACCGATAGGGTTTGTTCACCCAAACCCTTATATAAATATATTTGTAAAATTTGTCTTAGGTGGATTTCCTACCATTTTGTATGCCCCGTTTGCTATGGATAGCCAGTTTGATTTCCATTTATTTGTGATGCTCCAGCAAAAGCATTCATAAAATGTATCAAGTCCCACAGTGGGTATAATGGCTGTGACAAATGTACACAAAAAGGAGTGTGGTTAGGAAAAGTTACTTTTCCTAAGACTAATGCAGAACTTCGTACTAATGATTCTTTTCGGTAAAAATTACAAGAAAGCCACCATAAAGGTGATTAACCATTGTTTGCCCTTGATATTGGAATGATATCTCAATTTGTAGTTGACTACATGCATCTTGTATGCTTGGAAGTGATGCGTCGTCTTTTGCGCGACTTGGATGAAAGGACCATTGCCAACTCGTATCAGCAGTCGTCAGTGTAAATAATATCTGACCGACTTGTTCAACTACAACTTTCAACACCTAAAGACTTTCAAAGGAAACCAAGAAGTCTAACAGATGTCGATCGCTTCAAAGCAACTGAACTCAGGCAACTAGTTCTCTATAGGGGGCCATTGGTTTTCCGAGATGTTCTACCAAAGAAACTATGTACAAGTTGTTAATTGAGATTAAGCTACAGTGTCAGTTAGTATTAACTTGAAATGTATTTCTTCATTGTTGCGTTTTATTTAATTAGCTACTTCTAGAAAATAGGAATTATTATTAGCTAAGTCAACCCCACTTGCAACCTTACCTAACCTTACTTTACTGATTTGATTGGCAAGCCTTATTCACGAATTATCACTGCTATGTCAAATATTGTGAGTTGTAGTTGTAGACCCTATTTGGAAAGCACTTAACCCGTCACTCATCACACTGTATTGAGATAAAAGACCACATTTAATGTGTTTTCCAAATAACAATATACCAAAGTAACCCCCAAACCGTCAAGTCGTTGTGTTTGATCATATTTTTCGTTACACATTGTTTAGTAAACAATTATTATTTAGATCTTTGCATTTGCAATGTAGCCCAACAGTGCTTATTTACTTATTTTGTTTAAAAAAGAGAAGAGATGCTAACCAGAAGTACAGTGTCAACTGATTTAGAAAATGTTTGCGTATCGCCCGGAGAAGACGGTGCAAGCTGAATTTCTAACAAGAATAACCGACGTCAATCGACTGCATCAACGTCATCAACACGATCAACACATGATGCATCGCATATACAACAGCCTCAGCGTTCTTCAAGCCGTGCATCTTCATCATCACAATCTTCTAGGAATATCATGTCTGTTTTCCTAGATAAAACGACTACCAGCGACAAGGATAAAATTGATGAAGCAATTGCACGGGAGTTGCACTGTCTCCCATCTTTTGTGCAGATGGCAGTACACCACTTTGTGGATGATGAAGTCAATACGAGTAAAGATTTGTACGCGCCATATAAAAATTCGCCACCCTTCACCAACAGCACAGTAAAAGCTCAAGTTTGCTGCTCGCAATAAGGAGATACCAGAAGGCATCGACTCCAATACAAATAAATCAGTTACAAGAGTGCATAATGATGTTGATGCAGAACTGAATAAAACAACGTTCAAAAGAAAGAGGAGCAAAGAACCAGTACATGAAACCAGGGTAAATGGATAATTTTAGCTTATTCCAAGCACTATGGTCTCACTATGTTGATTGTATCTATATATAGCCGGCCCCCCATAACGATAGCCCACACGTTGAGGAGGAGTGGGGGGAGAAAAATATCAATGAAAAACCTAACTATTCAAAAGCCGTAATATAAAAAAATAAATGGCGTACCGAAGAATTAAAAAAGAATAATGTAAAGCTGGATGGATTAAAACGGGCACAAATAACCGGCGAAAAAAACAATGAAGGAACTCTCAACCCTTCAGCGAATGAACTCCTTACTTGTATCGATAGCAATGAAACGAATGCAAATCGTCATTAAATTATCTCAAGCCGGAAACCATAAATGTGCGAAGGGGCCCTGACTGCTTTGAAATGGTTTTGTATAATAGTCCAATTATCTCTAAGGACGAGCGTGTTACCGTGTATGATTGTGGCGATGACTTGAATACTCAAAAGGAAACCATAAATAAAACAGAGCCACCAGTTCATGTGAACTGTACAAAACCCACTGTCATATTGCCTTAAAATGCATGAAAGTATTTTATTGAGAAACCAATCTACAATTGGTGGCGATGATGCATCTAGTAGTAAACGAAAGGTGTGTGATACACAACCAGTAATCGATGTTAATTGTAACCAAACTGAAAACAATTAAGTTCCCGATTGCAAAGAGGACAATAAGTTATGAATTGATTGTTATAACATAATATAATATATAATATAATGCCAGACACTGGCGGATCTAGACCATTCATGGGATAACTGTAGCCCCTTTCTATTTCCACTAGTGAGTTACACTCCCCAAGTAACACAAAATATGGGTTAGCGGGGAAATCACATTCACTGATGATTAATGGGGCTTAACGTCTCATATTTATGCAACGATGGCTAATCGAGACAATGAGCGGGTGATAATGAAGATGAGAAAGATGATAATGAAGAATAAAGCCACATCCGAATCAGATCCATTGTACGTCGCGTGAGTCGTCATACGGGATTCCAGCAAGGGAGGGCAGGGCCAAGTGGGAGGAGAAATATTCAATGGGTCAGTGGGGGGGAAAGGGGATTAGGGCGTGGACTGCACTTCGTCTGACTTCTCCTCCTCGACCAGTCCGGCTTGGGTGGCCCTACCAGAAGCATACGTTCCCGCCGGCAAAGCTCTCGGGATCAACAAAGCACGCAAACCTGCCCACCACGATAAGGTGGCAGTCCCTGGGCAGGAATCACATTCACTAATTACATTCACTAATTACAGGGGCGGATCCAGGGGTGGAGGGGGGGATCAAGACGGGTCTAGCCCGTCTTTTAACATTATGCCTTATGCAACAATTCTAACAAAATGTACAAAATAATATTATCACGCTTATATTAGCTTCAATTGTTTGTAGGAAAATAATATTACAAGAAACACGAGATATTTGCTAATACAAAGAAACCGGCTGGAAGAACGATGACGAGCGAAACCGCTACACAACGGAAAAGACGTATGGAAAAAAAGAAAAAATATCGCCATGAACAATTGTCGATGGAAGATGAGGAGTCGAAACGGGCAAGACTGGATAAGCGAAGAGAGCAAAGAGAAAGAGAAACGAGCGAGCAACACTCAAAACAATTAGAAGATGATCGTATTCGGCACTCGCAAGCAAGAGCCGCAGAAACACCGGAACAGCGGCAAGTGCGAGTGTCGCAAGTTCGGTACAGCATGTCGCAACTTCGAGAACGATTGAGACCTGATTTTTCGACTTTCGAGCAGGCAAGTAACACATTGTGCGATAACATTTGTCAGGTGTGCACGAAGAGATGTTACCCCAATCAAATAACAACTTGCCGTGCAAGTACTGGAGCAAAATCTTATCTACCTGATGCTCTCAAGGGACCTGGAACACTCAATGTCTGCAACAGATGCAAGAATCACATCACGAGCAAAAAGACAACATCACCGCTGAAGGTATATTGGAATAATGTTGATCCTGGTGTCATCCCTGGACCCCTATTCGGCAACTTTCCCATTTCTGCCTGAAATGAAAGCAGCCGAAACGAATGCAGGCAGAAATTATTTGCCCGTTTCAGCCGTCGCTAAAGATGAACAAAATGGCGATTCTATAACAGCGCCTGAAATGTGTATGTACGCTTTGGGAGGACATCACAAGGCGACTGAGCCACCGAGGCTTTAAGCCGATCAGAAACAGAAAATATCATGATTTAGAGTGCCGTGATCACTGCAACACGGCTCAAATCAAAACAAACATAACCCTACACAGTTACATGAACCAAAGATTACTGAGTGGAGAAGATGTTTCATCGCCGTGTTAAAATATCTGCGCGAGTTTTTTTGAAATTTTCTAAGTCTCACCACTAGTTCGAATTCTTACCGCAAGGAGCGCTAGCCCTGCACGTTTGACCAAGGTCCACTAAATCCCCTGGCGGCTACTAGCGATCTAGTAGACCTTGCGTTTGACTTCGTTACCGTTAAACAAGGTCTACTAGATCGCTAGTACGTGCCAGGGGATTTAGTGGACCTTGAGTTTTAAACTTTTGGAAGAGCATGGAAGAGCGACTCTTGCGGTGAGAATTCGAAACTACACGTCGGACTTAGAAAATTTCGCTCAGACACGCGCAGACGAATTCCCATATGGATGAAACATCTTCTCTACTCAGTAATCTTTGCATGAACGCGTCTTTTACAACACAAGAAGCAACCTAGAATTCCCTTTTTCTCTATTCTAGAAATTTCTCAACGTTTTAGGAAACCTACAAGGTAATGCCTAGGCGTACGCCAATATCAAATTATGTCTTAACACTGAATTTATATGTTTCGGCTTAGTAATACGGCAGTCCCAATGATACAATAGGCCAAGGCTAGAGTTGTTTACATAATATTTCTCTAATGGCGGGCGTCACAAGACCGCGGCGCCGGCTGAGATTTTCGAATAATAAAGACTGTCTCAAATGAAAAGTAAATACGTTGTGTATTGGTGTTTTTCACTCATTATAATGGAACATAATTATTAAATGCAGTTTGCAGTACAATATCACGCGTCAACAGTTATTATCCATGCTTAATATTACGGCTGATTTCGTTTCACCAGTAAAAAAGCTACTGAAACCATATCAGGACCACGGAAATGGATTCAGGCGGAAACGGGCACCAAAAAAGTTACAAAATCGCAATTATCCGATCAACGTCGAATTCAGGCAGAAACCATATCAGGACCTACGAAAAAAAGTTACAGAATAGGGGTCCTGATGTGATTTTGAGACTTACTCAACCTGAACAACGATTACTGTCAAGAGTTATACCATTCGTTAAGATCATAAAGCTCACAGGACTCTTCGGACAGTACGGATTTCGTGGCCACGCAGTGCTCTTCGCTCAAGACATCTTCGAAGTTAGTGAAAAGCTACCAAACATGCTACCTAGATCAACAGAAAATGCAGGAATCGTAGTCGTGACAGAACATTTAGAGAATCTGAACGTCACACGTGAGTTCACGATATCTCGATCACGAATCTACAATGCATTACGGTGGCTAATCGCTTTCAATCCACTATACAAAGATGTCATTATCGATCACAATGCCCAAATCAACGATCGAGACTTCATACGAGTCCTACAGCAACAACAAGAACGTGACAATAATGATGAGCCAGTAAAAGAGAGTAGTACTGCCTACATACCGATTGGAGAGGTTTCTCGAATCGTACGTGCTTCGTGGCACCAAGGAAATAACACCATATTCGTATCTGGCTACGCTGGAGTTCAGTGCTGCGCAATGGCTCTAGCTAGCATCGTCAGAGCTGCAATTCTACCACTAAGCAGATTGATTGATTGATATTTGGGCTTAACGTCTCATATTTTTGCAACGACGCTAATCGAGACAATGAGTGGGTGATAGATGAAGATGCAATAGAGGGCTGTTTGGAGGAAAGGGGCAAGTGGGAGGGTGGAATACCATAACACTAGATCAAAATATGGTGGAAGGCGATGGAATGTACGAAGCCATACGAATACTGTCAAATGTTAATCCGAATGCGTACCCAATCTATAACAATGGATACCTAGCTGTACGCAACTTCGACATTATCAAGAGAGATTTCATAATGTATAACAACAGCTTCAGTATTGCATACAATGAAGATCCACCTTACTTCGGTATTCTCAAAGATAATGCAAACAAAGGACCAATTAGTAAGACTCTTGAAAAAAGCTCTTGAGGCACTCTTTGCAAGTTACAATGCTGGAATATTAATAGCAAAGTCCATATCATTTGCAGTCATGCACTATGACAACAAGTACTACTTCGCAGACTCACACTCGTGCGGTGCCAAAGGATCTAAGGCTGCGAATGGAAGAGCTTGCGTTATTGAATGCGACAACATTGACCAACTCTTAAAAATATGCAAGCGAGCTACGGTATCAAGCAACACACAATTCACCATAGATTACATTGAAGTTCATCACAAAAATGATATTGTCAGCATTGAAGAACAAATACAAGCGACCACAGTCCCATTACAACAGGCAATCACAGAGCCAGTGACACAATCCAAAATGGCCGTGCAAACCTCTGTAATGGTGCAAAACGACTGTGAACAGCCTGACGTTGAGAATGAACTTGAAGTGTCAAGCAACATCAATGAAATTGTACGAAAAACCCACAACAATATCGTGAATAAGGCCCATGAGTTAAAAGCAGAAGAGTTTGCCTGGTAGGCCTACTACCTCTTCCCAAATGGTGCCAACGGATTGAAGGAACAACGGCCAGTTAGAATCTCACCAGTAGACTACTTCCAGTATCGAATACTCGGTAGTGACACACGATTCCAACGGAACGACTACCTGTTCTACGCGCTTTCGATGTTCGAGTACTACAGAGTCAAGTCAACAATTGCAGCTTGTGGAAAGAAGATTGAAGGACCTGATGGACAAGTACAAGATCTGCACCTCTACATCAAGAACTTGAGAGGATCATCTGCATATTGGAGAACGGCACTGAATGAACTAATAGCACAAATAAGATGCTTCGGACCACCTACCTACTTCGCCACCTTCAGCTGCAATTACCTGAACTGGCTCGACATGAGAAAGGCACTTCTCATAGCCGATGGAAGAGCAAACGATGACCCAAACAATCTCGACATGTTCACAACGCAAGTACTCGTTGAGCGGTACCCAATAATAGTGAGTCGACACTTTATGACACGAGTCAATGCGCTGATGAAATTCCTACGCGGCAACACGGAAATATTCGGCGGACTAGTCACGGACTTCTGGTGGAGAATCGAATTCCAGAATAGAGGCAGCCCACACTTACATATGGTGATGTGGATTAAAAATCATCCATAATTCGATACACCAAAAGGAATTGAACCATTGTACCGTGTATGCACATGCGAAATGCCTGAAGAAGGCTCAGAGCTGTACGAACATGTCATGAAATCGCAGTTACACCGTCACACATTCAGTTGCAAGAAGAATGATTCAACATCTAACAACTGCCGATTTAGCTTCCCTCGTCAAGCATGTGAATCAACGAGGATTGTTGCACAAACATCTGACGATTTCATACGAAGTGGAGGAAGAATATGCGTGCTAAAGCGACGACAACAAGATCGATGGGTCAATAATTACAATCCGACCATTCTACAGCTATGGCAAGGCAACATGGACATCCAACCATGTGGATCTAACGAAGCGATAGCATTCTATGTCGCCAAATACATATTAAAGGCAGAACCTACAGAACTCGATGTAGGTGTAGCACAAGTCATCAGAGAAATCCGCCGTGAAGAGACAAACATCTCAAGAAAGCTCTTCAAGATATGTATGAAAATACTGAAAGAGCGACAAGTATCGGCATGTGATACGAGCAAAGACCAGACAAACATCCCGATTATGATTTCAACAACATGAGCTTGGTTGAATTTGCAATGCTCTTCGAGCCTCACTATCCGAAGAAGTAAGACGAAAGTGAGGAGGGTATTGACGATGACGCGTACAAAGCTGAAATCGAACGTGGCTCACGAAAAGCGTTCATCAAGCTCAGGGACAATACAAAGATGGCAGTCAGAAACATTCCACTAGTAGTACGAGTCCCATTCTTCATAGCAGCAACAGATCATGAGAACTACTATTACAGTCTCCTCCTTCAGATTGATGATTGATTAATAGGGCTTCACGTCTCATATTTATGCAACGATGGCTAATCGAGACGATGAGCGGGTGATAATGAAGATGAGAAAGATGATAATGAAGAATAAAACCACATCCGAATCAGATCCATTGTACGTCGCGTGAGTCGTCATACGGGAGTCAAGCAAGGGAAGGCAGGGCCAAGTGGGAGGAGAAATATTCAATGGGACAGTGGGGGGAAAGGGGATTGGGGTGTGGACTGCACTTCGTCTGACTTCTCCTCCTCGACCAGTTCGGCTTGGGTGGCCCCACCAGAAGCATACGCTTCCGCCGGCATAGCTCTCGGGATCAACAAAGCACGCAAACCTGCCCACCACGATAAGGTGGCAGTCCCTGGGCAGGGCCTCCTTCAGTATATGCCATATCGCCAAGAGCGAAAACTCATCGAAGAATTCGATACAGCACGAGAGGCATTCCTGGCAAGAGAAAAACGACTGAAAGAAACCTGTCGACACATGGAGACCTACAGAGAACGAGACCGGCAATTGGAGAATGCATTCAACCAGGTGCATGCATTCCAAATACTTGAACATCCACCACAAATTGCCGAGGACTATGAAGATGAAGATGTTATAGATAATGCTATGACAGATGATCAGTTCGCCACGGCACAGCAAGCAATGAACATGGGACAACGTGAGATCTTCGTACACATCACTCGCAGCATACAACAACAAATAAACGGAAGCACAAATCGCGAGAGACTGTTTATCACAGGAGGTGCCGGAACTGGAAAGACATTTGTGTTCAACCTACTCAAAAATCAAGTGAACAGGTGTTATGGAAAGCAGGCGATTAAGGTAGCAGCGTTAACTGGAGTAGCAGCGCGACTTGTAAGCGGACAAACCATACATAGCCTACTGAAGTTACCAGTTCAGAAGGATGGAAGACTCACTAATAATCTACCAATTCTAACTAGTAACTTCTTACGAACAATGCGACTGCAATGGAGAGACAGAGTTCTTTTTTATAGACGAAATATCGATGGTAGCCTATGAAATGCTTTGTATGATAGAAGCACGCCTGAAGCAGATCAAGAATAACAAAGATTCATTTGGTAGTATCAATGTCATACTGTTCGGAGATCTTATGCAATTGCCACCAATCAGAGGACACCAAAAATTCCAACAGCCTGAAAGAATGATACCAGCCACACATCTATGGAGACTGTTGATTGATAGATATCTGGGCTTAACGTCTCATATTTTTGCAACGAGGCTAATCGAGACAATGAGTGGGTGATATATGAAGATGAACTTACATTGGTAGAGTTGAAAGAAAATATGCGACCGCAAGGAGACACAACGTTCATAGATATACTGAATGCCCTACGAATCGGTGAGCTTCGGCCTCAACACATTGCCGAATTAATGAATAAAGTCGGCGGAGAAGCCACCGGAGAATTCTCAAAAGAAAGAGCGCTGCAGACTTTTTTTTTCAGAACTTTAGCTAAAATTATGGGATTCACTCCACCATCAGCATACCGGTCATTTCTAACCAAAAAATGGGCTTACTTAACACAGAAATACAGGGTGAGTTATCCTGACATAACTTGATAAACATTTTGATACCGGCAGTCCCAGTTGCACTGAGATAATGTTACGAGATTGCCACATCAAGTGTGATTTTAATTTTTAGGATCTGAAAACTCCACCCACTGGTATTTCTACTTAAGACGAAACTCTTACAGCAACAAACTGGCCATACTATGAGGCAATCGATTCCTTCATGAGTGAAGGACACAATATTAATCCCCCGTTCTTAATTGATTTCTCATCTGCATCTTCACCCTTCAGGTCCAGCCCAATTGCATCTTCTTCGTCATCACTGTCCTCCATTCCACTGTCATCATCACTGTTGTCATCTCCTGATCCTTCTTGTTACATTTACCTCGATAGCTCCACTCCACCCTCTGACCGAAGTTCCAGTCCGTTTAGCCCACTTCAACTACCAAACCAAACATCATAATTGAAACCGTCATCCTACAATAGCCAATACATTCCCCAACGGAGACAAACCTTTGAGAGCCATGCAATGCCACCAATGAGGGTGCACGCCAATCCAGCATCCAAGCAAAGCGAGGCAGGCTCATCAAAAGAAGCTCAAGCAAAAAAAAACCCAAAAAACAGCCCCTTTGGATGAGTGGTTGAAGTACATGAAGGAGCAAGACGCAAAAGAACTCGAGGTCATGAACTCAATAAAGGACATTCTTAAAAATTATTTTGAGAAAAACAGTAAATAGTAATAAGTAGTAAGGTTGGCAATTGTATACGACAGCGGGACACGCCATAAAAGTGACTTGTGTAAGCTACAGCAATGGTTATTGGGTTGGTTAGTAGTAAACGTTTTTCAGAGATTGTTGAGATTGATTGATTGATTAATGGGGCTTAACGTCTCATATTTATGCAACGATGGCTAATCGAGACGATGAGTGGGTGATAATGAAGATGAGAAAGATGATAATGAAGAATAAAGCCACATCCGAATCAGATCCATTGTACGTCGCGTGAGTCATCATACGGGAGTCCAGCAAGGGAGGGCAGGGTCAAGTGGGAGGAGAAATATTCAGTGGGACAGTGGGGGGGAACGGGGATTGGGGTGTGGACTGCACTTCGTCTGACTTCTCCTCCTCGACCAGTCCGGCTTGGGTGGCCCTACCAGAAGCATACGCTTCCGCCGGCATAGCTCTCGGGATCAACAAAGCACGCAAACCTCCCAAATGGTGCGTTCATGCGCCGACATTTTAGTACTTACCGACTAGCGTAGGCCTTTGTTATGCTGTACTAATGAACAGCCACTGGCATTACAGTAGGATGTTACATGGCTGGTTCTGCAACCTATTGTTTCATTAAATGAATACACAAGCAATGAGCTAACTGAATAATAATAATATTTATTAGCATTTTAGACTTCCCAAAATAATTTCAATGGAGATATTCTTGAGATGGATGGGATCTCTGGCGTGGGTTCAAATCCCGCATGATTTGTCGAACAGTTTTTAAATTGTCCTTCATCCTTACCAATCACCACTGATTTACCATAATACATGTCTAATGTTGTACAAAATATGTGTTTCAGTTGATAAAAACACCACCGACGGGTGTCAGCACCGAGGGTGATGCCCCAACGGCCACAAACTGGCCCTATTTCGTCCTCCTGGATGAGTTTTTTTCAAGTTAACACACCACAAACCCACCCTTCCTCGTAGACACGTCTCGTCCTCCTTCATCGCCTTCAAATATAACTCCCAACTCATCAAAGTCTTCCTCTCTAAGTTCATCTCTTTCTTCGTCTCTCTCAACCAGTCCCGATTTATCCCGCTACCTCACCCTTGCCATTGATATTCCTCAATCCATCCCCTTTCCCAGCACCAGTTCGTCGTCTTCACGTGCATATGTGAGGCCGGCACTTCATCACTCCACTTACCTACCACCACCACCACTACCACCACCCCCACCCCAAACAAGATAACCAAATCCCAAATCATCCAGCGAGGGCGAAGAAGAGCCAGTGACTCCACGTGCGAAGCTCCAGAAAAAGAAGCTGAAGAAGGCTAGAACTGATGACCCGGTGCTGCAGTTCCTGCGTGAAGAGTCCAACAGAGACGAAGCCAACACGAAGAGAATGCTCGACATGTTGGAGAAAGTTTTTGATAAACAATAGCCAATAGGATTAAGTTATGATAATAGATGATAGATAGTAGCAGTAGTAGTAATAGTAGAATGCAAGGACAGCTTACATTCGTGTGAGATGATGAATTCGAGCGTTGAAAGTGCGGTCGAGTTACAAAAATAATTAGACGTTTCGACAAGACCTCGTCGACACGAGGTCTTGTCGAAACGTCTCGTCATCTTACACGAGTGTAAGCTGTTGTATCCTATCTTTGCATTCTACTAAATAAAAGGATTTCATTGATACACATATGATTGATACACAAGGACAATACAACATTCAATTTTGTATTTTTTTCTATACTACAATTTGCTGTTTAATTATTCCAACTTATGTTTATCAAGCGGCTGTTTTCCAACTGTCATGAGAATTCTAATCCAGACTAGAAAGTCAAGATCGATTCCACATTAGACTAAACTCGGATCCGCTAGTTCGGACTCGGCCCGGTTGATAAACGTAGTTATAAACAAGTGCACATACTTGCCTATTTCCAATGTTCCTATAAAATTGGGAAGTGGTATAGGCTATAGTGTTATTTCACATTAGGGTGCCGGGTGCGAAAACCTACGTAAAGCCTACCTCAAAAAACCTTTGATGGGCATATCATATTATGTAGGCCTACATGTAAAATGATTCATGCTTTTAATTTAAATTTTTATTATTTGTATAGGCCTATTATTAACCATTATTTTAAAAAGGCTTAACTATCACAATTTTTGCAATTGTCTAACCCTGACGATGTGAAATCTTTGATCACGCCTCTGCTTCAACTTCTCTCATACGTTCTTGGTTCCGATGGATGGTGTGCAGCTGAAGTACCATATCCCGGAATTGTGCACCACTTACTTCATCGCGAGGAGCACCAGGTAGGTTCTCCTGTATTTAGTTGCAAAATCGAGCGATGAAAAGAAAACTTTTACAAAGGTTAATCCTTTGATCATACAAAAATCGTTAGACGATGCATTGGGGGTTGTTTCCTCCACAAAAAAGTTGCGCGATGGTACTTTGCTCGTCCATTGTGCAACTGAACAGCAAGCAAAGAAACTGTTGGGGAAAACATGTCTATGTTCTCTCCCAATAACTGTTCAAGGGCACCGTTCTTTGAACGTGTGCAAAGGAGTTGTCTCTTGCTTTGATCTCTTAAACTCAACTGTTTTGGAGATCAAAGAGGCTTTAGTAAGTTATAAAGTGGTTGACGTAACAAGGATCTTGAGTAGAAAAAATGGAGCTTTGTCTCCCACACCAGCTTAAATTATATCTTTTGCATTGCCTGCTCTACCGGCAGACATCAAAATTGCGTATTATAATCTTAAAGTTCGGCCATATATACCAAATCCGATGCGCTGTTTTCGATGCCAGTTGTTTGGCCATCCACAGTCTCGTTGCAATAAGAATGAAGTATGTCCAGACTGTGGTTTGCCAGCACACGAGTCCCCATGGGTGGGGGAAATGTGCTGTGTAAATTGCAAGGGAAAGCACTCGGCTCGCTCTCGTCAATGCCCAATGTGGAAGCGAGAGCAGGCTATACTAGAACTATCGGTTATTTCGAAAATGTCGCCAGCGGAAGCTAGACGACAGATAGGAACGGCGACCCCCGTAACACCGGGACTTTCTTTTTCATCCGCAGTCATGAGCAGTTCATGTTCTCAACGAGAGACTGAACTGCTAAATGACAATAAAGCTTTAAAAAATCGGTTCAAAAGTTAACTGCTACTGTGGCACAACACGCCACCGAAGAACAGATGGAAAAGCCCAACGACCCCAAACGTCAACGGCGATCGGTTCGGTCGTCCACCCGCAGCCAAACAGCGCATCCCTTCCTCCTCCCTGCGCGGGGACGTCCGAAGCTGGCAACTACAAAGAATGCCATGAGCAATCTTAACGAACTTGTAAAAAGGAATTGAACTAGAATCAACGAGAAAAAAAGAGGGGAGGAGTCGAGTACACACCCGGATTGATTAATTGATTATTTGGGCTTAACGTCTCATATTTTTGCAACGAGGCTAATCGAGACAATGAGTGGGTGATATATGAAGATGAAATAGGGGGCTGTTTGGAGGAAAGGGGCAAGTAGGAGGGTGCTAGGAAAGGGGAAAGAAAACCACGGTTTTCCCAAGCTCAAGTAAGTGAGAAATGGTACTTATAAGAAACGTAGCTTCAATAAATGTCAATGGGTTAAAAAATAAAGTAACACAAACACTTTTGAAGGAATACCTGTGTAATATAGCAACTGATATATTATTAATGCAGGAAGTAAACGACGAAAGCTTAGATTTTTTGTTCCCGTTTGAATATTTTGTCAACATAGGTCCCAATCAGAGAGGGACGGCAATAGTTTACAGACCAGGCATAAACATTACAGATTTCGAAGGTCATCCGAATGGTAGAATAATATCAGCAATTTACGACAATACAACCTTGTTGGTAAACATCTTTGGCCCGTCAGGGTCTTAAGGCCGAGTGGAAAGGGAAAATCTTTTCAAAACAGACATATTGTATCACTTACGCAAGAGATGCAAACACGTCATACTAGGCGGGGACTTCAACTGCGTGATGCACCCGGAAGACCAAACAGGTCGCTTCAACAAATGTTTTGCTTTGCATAGCCTAGTGGAAGGATTCTCGTTACAAGATGCGTGGAAAGTGAAACATTCCGGAATTTATCACTATACGTACGTGCGAGGAAACACAGCTTCTAGATTGGATAGAATGTATATTTCGCGATCTCGCAATAAAAATATACATAACAATGAAATTAAACCAGTGGCTTTCAGCGACCACCACTCTGTGATAATGCAGTTAACTGTACCTAATCTACCGTTACCAATTGGGCCAAGGACTTGGAAAATCAACGCGGCCCTTTTCACAACAGATGATGCTAAAGAAGGTTTTCCTTGCTTATGGACCGGCCTACAAAATAGGAAAAGAAACTATCCCACCATCCTTGCATGGTGGACAAGGGCGGTAAAACCAGGAATAAAACGTTATTTTAAAATAATGGCGATAAATAAAGCAAAGGAAAGGAAAGACACAATGCGTTTTTATGATCAAGCATTAAACGATCTCATTAAAGAACAAGCGGAACAAACAGTACTATCACCTCTTTTAGCAGGAAAAACTAAAGAATTGAAGATAGAAATATGCAATAAACGTGAACAATTCATTCAGGGGGCGATAATTCGAGCCAAAGTTCCCACTGTAGTAGATGACGAAAGAATAAGCCTCTACCATATGACTAAAGAACGTAAAAATGGCCAGAGAAAAATAATTACTAAATTAATTAGCTCCTCCACTGGGGAAGAACTCCACAACAATAAGGAATTCTTGCGTGAAAGTGAAACCAATTTTTAACAAATTTTCGAAAACGAACCACCAGAAATAACAGGAGTGGAAAAACTATTAAATCATATGAAAGAAAAACTTGCACCTCTGGATGTCGCGACACTTGAAGCTGACACCACACTGTTAGAGGTGGAAAAGACTAGAGCCAAAACACAAAACAAAACACCAGGCCCTGACGGCATTACGTATGAGTTTTTCAAACAATTCTGGAATCTAATTAAACACGATTTAGTTAGCTTATACAATGAAATATTCAACACACCCAATCTTGACACGTCATTTCTCTCAGAAGGGACAATTATTATCTTACCGAAAACGAACAACCCTAAGGCCCTACAGGACTGCAGACCGATTACGTTACTTAACACGGATTTTAAAATATTCAACAAATTGCTAGCAGGACGATTTCATTTGATTATACCTGACATTATAGGCGATGGACAAACGGTTTGCACAAAGAAGAAAATAACTGATAATTTGTCAGCGCTTCGTAACACGATAATTTATTTTGGCAATACGCCACACGAAGCAGCTGCTTTGGTCAGCCTTGATTTTAACAAAGCCTTTGATCGAGTGTCACACGAATATTTATGGAGAGTACTTGCACATATTGGTTGCTCAAGAAAATGATTGATACTTGGGCTTAACGTCTCATATTTTTGCAGCTTGGCTAATCGAGACGATGAATGGGTGAAATATTAAGATGCACTTGGGGGCTCTTTGGAGGAAAGGGGCAAGTAGGAGGGCGCGTGAGGAAAGGGGTAAGGGGAGGAAAAGGGTGAGGGGAGGAAAGGGGATTGGGGTGTGGACTGCACTTCGTCTGACTTCTCCTCCTCGACCAGTCCGGCTAGGGTGGCCCTACCAGAAGCATACGCTTCCGCCGGCATAGCTCTCGGGATCAACAAAGCACGCAAACCTGCCCACCGCGATAAGGTAGCAGTCCCTGGGCAGGTTGCTTAAGTAAAGTCATACAATGTTTACAAAATGGGTATAAAAATAGCTCATCAAAAATATTACTTAACGGTTTCGTATCAAACAAGATAATGATAAAAAGATCGATCCGCCAAGGATGTCCCTTATCAATGGCTTTGTTTGTACTGACCTTAGAACCCTTCATACGACTTCTATACGACACGTTAGCAGGGATAAATATTGATGCAACAAGGCTTGTGGTACGAGCTTTTGCTGATGACGTAACAGTAGCAATTTCGAGCCCCCGCCACATTAAAATAATGGATGAAAATATTAAAATGTATGAAGACGCATCTGGAGCCCTACTCAACCTACAAAAATCTGCCCTAATTCCCTTGGGTAAGTGGGAAACCAAATACATTAGTTTAATCACAGTTTTTAAGATAGTTACCTCTTTCAAAATTCTTGGGATCAAATTTGAATCCCGAAGTATGGAAGATACGATTGACGAAAACTGGCAATCACTGATAAATGCCACGCAAGCCAAGCTAAGGCAATACTATCAACGGAATCTGAATATAATTCAAAAGGTAAGGCTAGAAACACTTTTGTTATCAGTAAAATTCACGTACAGTTTTGGAAATTAACGGATGCGAAGAAACACCATTTCTATAGCACATGTATTGTTCGCCAACCTGTTGCGAGGAGGCGTGATCAAAACGATGAAACTCGGCGTTCCTTTTCCCTTAAATACTTTTTTCAAGTGAATGAGAAAACAATCAGAGTCTGCAAGGAATTTTTCCTCAAAACATTGGAAATTTCCCAATGACGAATTAATTATTTTTTCAATAATATCTATAATGATACAACAAACGTTCCACGTTCTCCATTAAAGGGCAAATCAAACAAAAGCCACGTTTCAGACCAACAAAAGCAGGGTGTGCGAGACCATATTAATTCATTTCCTCGAATTGCATCGCACTACTGCAGAGCAGAAACGAACCGAGAATTCTTGGACACGACTCCGTCTTTTCAGAAATGTACCGGTTATTAATTGAGGCGAATGTTGGAAATCCAGTGAAAACGAGCATGTACCAGTTGGTTTTTAATCAAGATTTCAACATTTCATGATTGATTAATGGGGCTTAACGTCTCATATTTATGCAACGATGGCTAATCGAGACGATGAGCGGGTGATAATGAAGATGAGAAAGATGATAATGAAGAATAAAGCCACATCCGAATCAGATCCATTGTACGTCGCGTGAGTCGTCATACGGGAGTCCAGCAAGGGAGGGCAGTGCCAAAAGGGAGGAGAAATATTCAATGGGACAGTGGGGGGGAAAGGGGATTGGGGTGTGGACTGCACTTCGTCTGACTTCTCCTCCTCGACCAGTCCGGCTTGGGTGGCCCTACCAGAAGCATACGCTTCCGCCGGCATAGCTCTCGGGATCAACAAAGCACGCAAACCTGCCCACCGCTATAAGGTGGCAGTCCCTGGGCAGGATGTCGCAGCCAACAGCGATGATGACGGCGATGATGAGGAAGATATTTTCGAAGATGCTGAAGATCTATTTGAAGACCTACCCTCATTGATGACTCCTATCAATACGGCAGGCATTACCAGGGGAGAATTACTTTTGCTGATCATTTCTTTCACGTTTCGCCACTCTTTAACCGGAGCAGCAAAGATTGACCTCATTGTCCTCATCAACACGATTATTGGCGAAGTGGTTTTCCAACCTTCACATCATCTAATGGATACATTTTTTAAACATTCGTTGAAGAATGCAGTGTTTCATTTTTATTGTGTTGATTGTAAAGTAATATTATCATCTGTGAAGGGGTTATTAGCTAAGGAAAATACTAGCGTTAACTGTCTCAAATGTAAAATAGAGCGTCCTATATCGTTTTCAAAAGGTTACTTTTTTGTAATACTTAATTTGTCTGATCAACTGAAATCGTTTTTAGAAAGAGCTAAAATTAACAACCAAATCACATTTCCTAACATCAATCAATCAACAGTTATGCACGATGTATTTCAGTCAAAATTATATAGAGCATTGCAGACAGATGGCAGGATTCTTTCTCAAGGAAAAAATTTTACCTACAACCTAAATACAGACGGAGCAGCAGTGTTTAAGGCGTCAAGAAATACAATGTGGCCTATTCAGGTTCAGCTGAATGAGCTTAGTCCCAAGGCCAGATTTAACAACACCATTTTAGCAGGTCTTTGGTTTGGGAAATACGAGCCCATTATGAAACTTTTCCTGGAAAAGTTTGTACAACAGGCTCGCATGATATATCATAATGGAGTTCAATGGCGGTGGGGTGACGACATAATTACCTCCAAGTTTGTACCATTTTGCTGTGCTGTGGATACTGTAGCTAGACCACTGTTACAGCTTAGTACACAGTTTAACGGATACTTTGGGTGCTGTTTCTGTTTACATCCCGGAAAAAGAGTTGGCAGGCAAGTTAAGTACTCCATTGACGTCCCGGCATACGAAAATCGAACAGACTATGGAATTCGATTGGATATGGAGAAGTCGGACGGGAATAAAAAAGTGCGTGGAATTAAAGGAAAGTCACCGTTAATGAATTTGCCACATTTCAACTTGGTCTGGGGATTCTCCCCGGACTATATGCATTCTGTACTTCCAAGGTGTTACAAAGTTACTTATGGACATGTGGACACAAACAGCACAGTTTCCCTACCACTTGGACTCTCGACGACGAAGACCCATTGTCAATCTACGACTAAATCAAATTAAACCTCCGCGAAAGATCCACTATACTCCTAGATCGTTAAACGAAAAGGCAAACTGGAAAGCGACCGAGTGGAGAATGTGGCTTTTGTATTACAGTCTCCCTTGCCTTGAAGGTGTGATGCCAGCCGTGTACCTAAACCACCTTGCTATGTTGTGCGAGGGCATATACTTGTTATTGCAAACATCCATCATACAGGAATGCATCACCGAAGCAGAAATTTTACTTTTTCGATTTGTGTCCGGAATGGAGATTTTGTACGGTGAAAGTAATATGAACTATAATGTACATTTAATGTCACACCTCGCCCACTCCGTCCGTATGAGTGGGCCATTATGGGCAACCTCCGCTTTCTCTTTCGAGTCTGGAATACATTCTTTACAAAAATTAATAAAAGGTCCCAAGGGTGTTTTAAAACAAGTTGTTAAAAAAGTGCTAATTAAAAACGCTATCCCTACATTGTACAATAACTTACAGGTCAGCGATAGAGTAAAAAAGTGCTTCAATAGAATAATGGATGTCCAAACGCTCAATGAAAATTTCGTATCACCACTCGGATGTGGGTCGCATTGTGAAGATAATAACATTAAGCAGTTGGTTGTTGCCGATGATGAAACTTCTTGTTGGGAGTATGAAAGATTGCGAGTGAAAAATGAAATCTTCCACTCTGATAAATATACACATGTTGGCAAGTCTAACGATTCTTACATCGTGACTCGTAACGGATGCTTCGGGAAGATTAAAAATATAATTGAAACAAGGAATGCACAAGGTAACAAAATACACGTGATAGTCACAGTATTTGCGATGGATAAAATGCGTCTTGGGGACATTGCACTGAGCTATCTATATAAATGCAATCCAACTGAAGATTTGATTACCTTAGAACCGACCGAAATATCAAGTGCACTTTTTATGCCCATAAGTGAAAACAAAACATACATCGCAAGTTTGGCAAATGATTTCGAAGTCACGTAGGGAACAATTGAAACATCACAGTACAGTTCCACACCTACCAGTATTATTATCGTGAATTACGAATAATTAGCGTGTACGTAGGTTTTAGGTAGCTGATACGAAGTTAAAAACTTCATCGCAAACAAAGATATTATAATATTCCCTACCGGATCGCAACGTTCGCCCGCTTTGAAAACTTGGACCCAGGAAATGGCACGTTTAGGTACGTTCCGAAAGCTATTGAAAATACAGTTGGTTCGTCTAGCATTCTCCTCCAGCACGCCAAAGCATTGTCAAAACTTGTGTTAGTGTATTAAAAGATTTGAAGCATCGAACTTGTGTTTTAAAGAACTTCGTTTCTTGTGACATAATATTAGGCTATGTTATGGGCACACTAGGGTAGCACTGTTCACTCAGACATGCTATTCTACCTTTTGTCGTGTGTTAATGATGTTATTAACTTGTCAACACGCCGGTCAGCAGGACGTGGTGTATGCAACCTTATGTTTACTTGACTACCGGTGACTGTGGCTCTCAATATAGCCATATTATTGAACTTTAAACTAAAATAAAATAAATACAATAAATAAAATAAACATTAGAATTAAAACTAAGAAGACAAGTTACTATAATAATGTGTATTTTTTATCACACGAAAAGTATGCGATTCGTTACTTAATTTGTGTTTGAAATTGTGTTGAATTAATTTCTGTTATAGTTTGGTTGTTCGAACGGTTCCTCTCCGTAAGAAGTACGAATCTTCTGCCATACAGTTAAGTTTTATTTTGAGTGTGTGCGCATGCCATTGTTTCGCCAAAAATGTAAAACACTCCACGTTTAGTAGAATATAGTGCCCGTCTAACAGAAACAGTGGCGTAACTTCAAATCTAATTAAAGTGGGCCTACCCCCACACCCCACTCCTCCTCTTAAACAATACTCCTAAGTAGTTCCAACTAAAAAAATGTTTGAAAAACTCATCTACTTTCGTCTGGTGTTTGTTTCGGCGAACACCTTGACGACGTGCTAGTGATGTTAACGGGAGAGTTGTGCTCTACAAACAATTCACACTCTAACCTCGCAATCGTTCGTGCCCCATCGTGATTTTAGTGATTTCAGATTCAATTTTATTTGGACTTGAAATACATTTTTAAATGTTTTAGCTAAGTCTAAAAAACATTTTACAAATCTTTCTATTCATATTTAAGACATTTTGGGTATGTTTGAGTTCCAAAAATTGCCCAAATGTTGAACATTTACAATTTTATTTGATATCGAACACACTTCCAAATCCGGTAGCAAAAACCGAATGGTGGAAATTGCATGTAAATTTGGATAAGTTAGTTGAAAATGGTGTAAAATTATTGTATGACCGCAAAAACAGACGCTCGGTTTTGATCGCTTTTTGATTCAGAGTTCCACATTCCGTCGCCCCCCCCCCCCCCCCCCCAAAGCCCACATGGAGTTTGTATTATAAATTTGAACTTTGGAAAAATCTTTCAGCGGTGGCAACTGTAATGGAGATTGTTAAAAAAGTATTAGGGCAGTATACACATCGGGAAAGCTGTCAGAAAAGGCAAACTTTTTTATTAGAATTGAGTGTATGGGAATCGTGTTCGATTCGAATAAGTATAACAAAGAAATTAATGGGCGGCAACTGCCATGGTGCCACCTGGGAACGCACCGGCTAAGTAGGTAGTAAGCAAAGAATATCCTTTGTAAATCAGTTTTCAGAACTAAAAAATGATTTGACGTTAAATACATAAATAAATAAGCAGGTTACACTCCGCACACCCCTTTGCTAATACCTAAAGGCGGGAGATATTGAAAAGTGAAATCCATTTCCATCTAAAAAAAAATGTAGCATTGCTATTTTTACGGTATTAGAAGGATATAACAAATTCAGAGATAATTCAGAGATAGAAAAAACTGGAGAGGAATCTCGAAGACCCCCGATCTTTTACCGGGTGTCCCGAGCGGCAGTTACGCCAAAGCCGTGTTTTTAGGGAAGACCAATGCCAATAATTTACAAGATATTTCATAAAATAATATTTGAGTAAATTGGAACAAGGTATTTAATATTAATTTGTATCATTGTTCTAGGACCTACTGCTAGTAGCATACTTTACCTGGGAAGTATTTTCCGGAAGTTGTTTTTCGGGAAGTATTTTCTGGCCTCCCTATAATTTATTTCTCCAGAGAGTACATACGTGAAATGAGGTAATATCTTTTCAATATTTGATTGGATAAAGCTGACACAACCTTCTTCGGGGTCAGAGTCCGGTAAGGGCTTCCTAGACAAATAATCAGGTAGGAACATTTCTGTGCCCTTCCTGTGTTTTAGCACATATTTATATGCACTAAGTTGTAACGCCCAGCGTTGCATTCGTTGACGAGCTGTTATCGGTACTTGTTTGTTTTCAGAAAAAATGTACACAATATGTTTATTATCAGAGTAGAGCACAAATTGTTTCCCATAAATAAATTTATGGAATTTATTAAAAGCATGTATTAATGCGAGTCCCTCTCTCTCTATTTGTGGGTATTTTCTTTGGGTTTCGGTGAGAGATTTTGAAGTGAAAAAGACAGGTCGTTCTTTACCGTTGTCATCGATATGGTACAAAACCGCTGCTGTGCCGACTGGGCTAGCATCAGCACATATGACAATAGGTTTTGTGGGGTCGAACGGTAATAGTGCCTGTGAATTCAAAAACCCCTCTTTACATAGTTTGAAGGCATTGAGTTGTTCAACCTCCCATTCGAGACTCGCGTGACCCTTGTTACGCAGGTCATGAAGCGGTCTAGATATGGTGGATAGGTTGGGTATGTGAGGTAGATAATAATTTAGGATACCCAGAAACTTTTCAAGTTCCTCTTGCGTCGAGGGAGGGCAAGAGTCTCGTATGGCCGCAAATTTTTCCGGCGAGGGGAGGATACCCTTTTTTGATAGTAAATGCCCTACATATTCAACTTCCTGTTGCATGAACTTGCATTTTTTAATATTGATTTTTATGCAATATGCCGAAAGTGCTTTTAGTACTAGCAGTAGTCGGCGTTTCGCTTCCTTTTTGGTAGCGCCCCCTACACAGACATCATCCAGGTACACGGTAACTCCTGGAATCCCTTTTAATATTTCCTCTATTATGCGCTGAAATTCAGCTGGGGCTCCATTCCAGCCATATATCATTTTATTGTAACGGTAAAGTCCTTTATGGGTGTTAATAGTCAAATACTTCGACGAGGCCTTGCTCACTTTTACTTGCAAATATGCGTTTTTGAGGTCAATTACTGAAAAATATTTACAGTTAACCCAGTTTGTTGACATCTCATCAAAGGTTGGAAGAGGATAGTGTTCAAGTTCGGTGACCGGGTTCAATGTTTTTTTGAAATCACCACACAGCCTAACTTGAGCGCTATCCTTCTTCCTTACAACAACAATAGGAGTTGCCCACTCCGAATATCTCACCGGTTCAAGAATTCCTTCTGCTACCTGTTTGTTTATCTCTTGTTCTACTGCATCCCTTAGTGCGTAAGGTACCGGGTAAGCTTTTTTAAAAACAGGGGTTGCTCCTGTTTTAAGTGTGATATTAGCTTCGTAATTTTTAATTTCCCCTACACCTTCCGATACAAGATTGGGGTATGTAGACTTAATAAGTAGCACAATTTCATTGTGAGTTTGTTCGTTAAACTTTTTATCTGAAGTTGTGTTTATCTTATTAACTATAGTCTCTACTGTCGGCTTACAGTTGTTAAGAATTTGCGGCCAGTTAATTTTAATAACTTCGATCCAATTTCTGCCTAACAAGGCTTGTTGTCTAGTGTTTACATTAATAATCACAATCGAAAGTGCGTTGTACATGACCCCATCATATGACACATTTACAACTATTTTTCCTACTATATTTAAATGTTCGCCACTGAATGTTTTAAGTTTTTGCTTCGTCTTTAACAGAGGGCAAAAAGAGAATCTCTCTTTGTATTCTGAAAAAGTCATAATCGAGACGTCAGCGCACGTGTCAATTGCCATGCTTAGAGTTTGATTCTGAATTATAACATTAATTGAATAAGGGTTCACTTCAGCAGATAATTTGCAAATTACATTGACTGACCCGTTATTTGAAGATTCATCGGAATCTGTTGATACACAATCATACTCTACAATTTCATCTATTCTATTACATTTCTGTTTGTTACGCTGTTTACGAACAGCTGCCTTAACTGACTGTTGTGATGGGGAGTCGTACTGCTGGTCCCCGTGACGCACGCAAGTGTGATGACAAGTGCACCGCGCGCGCTCGTCGTTGTTTGACAGCCTCTTCTTCTTGCGTCGTTGGCTGGTGGTACGTCCTTCGTTGTTTGACCGTGAACTTCCACCCCGTTGGTTCCTAGCTTCGAAGTCGTCCCCTTTGCAGACTGCTGCTACGTGTCCCACACGGCCGCAGTTTCTGCATTCCCATCTTCTTGCTCTGCATACATCTGGTCCATGATTTGTGTACCCACACCTCCAACAACACTGATTTTCCGGCAGCTTGAGAGCGTGAACTGCCCCTTCTAGTCCCGTGTCGGCAGGTGTGCTTGAAGACGTATCTTATTGTTCATACACCATTTCGAACTTTTGTGCCAATGTGACAGCCAAGTCGAAAGTTAAGTTTTCCGTGCAAATTAATTCTTTCTTTATTCTTATGTCCATAATGTTTTGAACAAACGATTGCAACAATGCAGTTTGTAATTCTGCTGCCGCGTTCGCTCCTATATAACCACACGTACGCGCAATGTGTCGGAGCTCGGAAACGAATTGCGTGACTGACTCACCGGCGTGTTGTTTCCGAGAGGCCAACCGGAGTCGCTGCGTTAATGTCAATTCACTTCGCTTGTACCGTTGTACGAGAATATTTTTACATTGTTCGAACGTTTTTTCGACTGGACGTTGTGGGAGGCATGCAACTTTTAACTCGTCGTATGCCTTGGCTCCCAATATACTGATTAGATCGTAGATTTTATCACCATCGTCCACCTGATTTATGTGAAAATACGCTTCCACACGATCGAAATACGCTTCAATATCTTCACTTGTCTCATCAAAAATGTCTGGTCTTCCTCTACGCGCCATTGTTTGGGTTCTTGACGTGAATAACCAAGATAAATCGCACTGTTGCTGTTGCTGATAATTATCCCTATACACAGGCGCTTGTTTAAACAACCAATTTAATTGGAACCAGTCATTGGTAACACATAGGTAACCTGGAGTGTTCGTACGACGAAATAATATGTTTAAATAATAATACTCATTATTATTGTTCCACATCCAAGGACTTGCACACGTACCTGAATTATGTGTTTTCACTCTTTTTCACACATCTACTTTTCACCTCCTACGAACCTACGTAGCCCGAGTCCTATCGACTGCGCCAGATGCTGTAGTTCCACACACATATCGAAACTACAGGGACACAGGGAGCAGGGTCGTAGAATAACGGACAGATACACGTTCACACAATCGTGTATTATTGTCAACTCGCTTACAGTTCGGTAGAGGTTTACCTTCAAACCTCGGGTGACATCACCGAGGATCAGGTGATGCACTCAGTGACGTCAGAACTACATAGTCCAAATCATACCAATTACTACTGTCATCATTATCATTAATATTAATAATAGTTATGTACGCTATAATATTAATAACACAATTCTGTTCTTATGTTTTATTTTGCTTTCTATCACGTTATTGTTGACCATGCACACATGTATTTATGACTCTTAAGAACTCTTGACTACTCTTTATGCTGCTAATAGTGATGAATTGTTATTTTTATTGTTACCGAACAATGTATACTGTAATGAAATATCTTATATAAATTTAAAAAAAAAGTGTATTATTTTTTGTTATTGCAGAACTGAACTATTTCTGCTAGTATTTTTATTTTTCATATTTGTTTGTTTCAGATTTCACGTGAAAGACGGAGGAGAAATCCATTTTCATTTTTTTTAATTGTATTGGCAAAAAATAAATATGCATTTGAGTGAACGTTGGTTCATGTTTTATTTAATTAAATACCCATATAACACCTTCATAAACTAGCGAAGTATTTCATAGTAGTTGCAAAGCCCCACCTTCAACTATTGTCAGCGTCAGGTGCAATCCGGATCGTGAAATAGTTAACTTTCAAGGTTATTATGACACTGCTCACAACACTTTCGTAATGTCGTAGATTTGTAATCGGAAAAAGTACGATTGCGATCTCAAACACGATTACGTTCACGATGCCGATGTTGTGGTTGGGGCTTTATTTGGTTCTAAATCCAACGTCGCATCCGGGATTCATGTATCTACGCTGGCGATCTCGATCCTGATTCAAATCACCTTGCAGACAATTTGTTTGTGGTTCCTAAATTCCGTACATTCCACCTAACATCAAGCATATTAGGGTTGGCTCAATATAATATTTATGTATTTGTTGTGCCGACAAGTAGGTTGATTACCAGTCAATCTATTATCGACACCTGGAGCTTGATCTACTTACTGATATTGGGAATGAGAGGGAAGGATTTTCTAGGTTAAGTCATAAGCTTTGTAAGAATGAACTACGATTTAATAACACAACTTAAACTGTTACTTACAAAAGAATATCACTTGAATTATCCCTAACATCCTAAATCCGGCATGAACACCTTATCTGCTAGGCTGCCAGATTACAAGAGAGCGATTGCAATATCCTGCAGCAAGGAGTGGGGGGAGGGGGTTACCTCATCCACTCCTGGTTCCCACAATGTTAGCTTATGGAGAACAGTCATATGTTATTATTGAACAGTGATCTGCCTCAAATCCCCATATACCTTTGGGCTACACCAAACAGCCAAGAAGGGTTTAGCCTCAACAGGAAACCTGATGCAGCTGATTTTAGTTGGCTTCTGGCATCCATGAGGCCAATCAACGAAAGTTTGGAGTCGTTTGGCTACTATCACCAGAGTCACAGAAAGGTAATTCTTGCGTGTTATGACTATGCAAACAATTAGCCTTAAGCTTGTTAGTGGGTGTGTGGGCCCTTGTTAGCCAAAATTAATAGTCAGCTTAGAGTCTACGCCTAAGGTGGTAAAGGTTAGTCTGAATTTAAGAGCTCTTGAGGCCTAGACAGAAGAACATCTAAAGCTGCACAATGCTGACAATGTGTATAAAGGGAACTAGATCCCCCGACATACTAACTCTGTCAATGGCTTGAATTTAACAGTGGCAGTACAAGTACAAGTGAATAGTTTAATTTAAACTAGTATAATCCAAATTTTTTTTTTCTTATTATTTTCAATTCTTTTTACTTTTGCTTTTGTTGTTTTTTGTATGTATGATTGACGATCGTCATTAGTGCCATTATACATAATCATTAACATACTCATTCTCTAGGCTCTAGTCGCAACTGTGCAATTATCGTACAAAGAGCAAAAAGAAAAATAGATCCAACCATAGACAAACTTTGAATTGCAATTGAATACATTTTTTTCCCCTACCAAAACTCCTCATAATCTCCTATTGATGTGAGTTGTGAACACTTCCTTGTGATAATAATTGAAACAAGTTAAACTAATGATGCATGTAATAAAAAAAATATTGAAAAGATCTCAGAAATATAGATAGAAATGTCAAATTTATTCATTTATATACTTATTTATTGATTTATTCAATTGTGTTTTTACTCATTCATTTGGTAAATAAATATGTGTTCTACAAGAACTCTGAACATTCCAACTGATATCGTTTATAAATAAATAACTAAATTAAAGTTCCTATTTAATAATTGCTTAAATCAATAATTGATAAAAAAAAAATCAATAAACAATAAAATCAATAATCAATAATTGCTCAAAAGGTCTGGCTCTCAAGGCTCGTCCACCATCACATCAGCAATGAGAACCAGCACCTCTCACACTTATAAGTACACTATCAGAGGTATGACTCTTGACATTACAACAATACGAGAGGACACCTAAACCAATGTAAATGATCCAAAAGCAAAGTCTTCAGCCATTATTTTTTCACTTTGCGCTTACTTGGTAATGACTTTGCCTATACTTTCGGGCAAAGTGGATAATTTTAATTATTTGTTGAAAGCAAAACAAACAAAAAATATAAACATCCATTGCACTGATCTGTTTTTTTAATGTTATTAACAGTGAGTTACCGTGTATTAATAATTAAATGTTTGTTTTACTTACAAAACATAAGCATGTATTTTCTTCTAAACCTTTACATATCCACTTTGCCTGGATCTCCCATATCGGTGTAAAAAATAAAGCTTAATAAATAACTGAAATGAAATGAAACATTACTTTGGTCCCTGGTGCCGACACATGAGCTATATGTGCCTCACGAGGCTGGACCTCATTGTTAACGTGTTTACACAAGTAGGACACTTGTGGGGTTGTTGGCGACCACAGTCCTTCTTCATATGCGAATACAGTCGTGCTTCATATGCGAATACAGTCCTTCATATGCGAATACAGTCGTGCTTCTTATGCGCATTTAGATTTTGTTTGTATGCAAACGTTTTGTAACATTTAGAACATTTGTGACGTTCTTTGCGACCACAGTCATGTTTAATGTGGAATGTTAATAGGTATTGCGCGAGGGAGGGGGGGGGGGGGGGGCAGCTTGAGAAGTTCATGTTGTCATGTTTGTCACAACTGTTCGATGCAGGTGCGATTGTAAGAACCGTAGTTTGTCATCAGGGCCCGAACATCCAATCTCTAGTTAGGAAAATAAGAATAACTGTAGACAATCGATATTTCAATTTCGGGTCGCGTAAAGTATACATGATGTTTGATGCGCCACATTTGTTCCAAAGCATTAGGAACAACCTCCTTTCAAAAGACTTCTTCGTCGATGTTTGCAAGCAAGTATCTTGGAGAGATCTACCCACTCGTGAACCACCTCCAGCAATTAATGATGTCGTTACTCCGGCTAAGAGTTAAATCCCTTTTACTGATTTAGGAAAATTCTTCGATATTATAGGTTAAATGCATATCATTTTAAGATCAGAGAGTAAATTACATTTACGTAGTCTGTCTCATTCAGTTTAATCCAACAGTTGAACGGGGAGACGCAGCAATGGATACATAACTTGATTCTGACAAAGCACGAGGGACGTGTACATTAAGTCTGAGGCATATCGCCCCAAACAGATTAGATAAAATGAATGTAACACTTGCAGGTCAAGTCTTCTCTCCTTCCGTGTCAGCATTGATTTTCACGGCGGTCGGCACTGGTCGATTGCAAAGTTTTACTGCATTAGCGACAGCACAGTTTTTGAGAAAGGCAAAATTGTTAAAGTGTAACAATCCTTACAACTGTGCCATCTCTGGACGTAACAAGATTGCGCATAATTGCTTAAAGGCGGCCCCGAAAATGGATAGAGACGTGGGTAGTACAACAAAGATCAAACCAGGACTCTTTGACTACCCCTTGCTTTCTGGGATTAAGAATGACTATTCTTTTCATTTTTGATCTCTGGGACGACTCAAGGTCGGAAGGATACATTTTCCTATTGACGGGCCGACCTTATCAGGGTCCCCTTGAGAAGACGTTCCCTCATTAGACATAGGGGTGGCTATGACCGTAATCCCACGGCACAACGCGTTAGGCGGACCTGCTGTAACCTACGACAACAGCAACGTATCATCTCATGTCGTGTACTAAAACCCTTATAGCATCATTATACATATTATTGCCTCATTACAACACATACGAATGTTCAATTGGTTCCTTGGTGTACGAGTAGCACTTGTGCCATCGCTACGAACAGAGAGAAACAATCCGTCTCTCCACAAAGGTTTAAAAAGAAATTGGGATGTCGTCACCAGCGAAGGAAGCTGACTTTACAACGAAGATCATTCGCGCCACCAAGATAATTTAAATGTTCAGATTTTGTACTAATGATGAAGGGACGGCCGAAAAAACACCTTAATGTAGAGCGGTTGTACCATTCCTCACCCGGTCGCCCCTCTCTGCAACATTGATCTCTAGTTGAGGTGCCGGTGTGATGTTTGCCTTCTTAATGATTGATTGATTAATGGGGCTTAACGTCTCATATTTTCGCCACTATGCCAATCGAGACGATGAGCGGGTGATAATGAAGATGAGAAAGATGATGATGAAGAATAAAGCCACATCCGAATCAGGTCCATTGTACGTCGCGTGGGTCGTCGTCAGGGAGTCCAGCAAGGGAGGGGCAGGGCCACGTGGGGAAAAAAAACCTCATGCCAAAGAAAAGGCTACTTCAAAAACGTAAGTTGAAAGCGTCCTTGCAATGAATTCAGGGCATCAAACTGGGATTATTTTTACTTAAGGCCGGTTTTTGTTCATGAGAATGAGAGAGAACCGTCAATGTTATGCCTAATTTGCCGGCCAATGAGACAGCAAATGATTTAAACAAAGCCAAGGAATGGCTGGAAGAAGAGAGATGATTGATTAATGGGGCTTAACGTCTCATATTTATGCACAGATGGCTAATCGAGACGATGAGCGGGGGATAATGAAGATGAGAAAGATGATAATGAAGAATAAAGCCACATCCGAATCAGATCCATTGTACGTTGCGTGAGTCGTCATACGGGAGTCCAGCAAGGGAGGGCAGGGCCAAGTGGGAGGAGAAATATTCAATGGGACAGTGGGGGGAAAGGGGATTGGGGTGTGGACTGCACTTCGTCTGACTTCTCCTCCTCGACCAGTCCGGCTTGGGTGGCCCTACCAGAACCATACGCTTCCGCTGGCATAGCTCTCGGGATCAACAAAGCACGCAAACCTGCCCACCACGATAAGGTAGGCCCTAGGGCTAAGGCATGAGGTTTTTTTTATAATTCTTGATTCATGCTATGGCATAGCTTAGCCTCGTACTGTACTTCCATTAACATCTTGTCGTTTCAGGACTACCCAGTATAAGTAGCCTAAGTTTTGATTGATTTGTTACAGGTACTCTGCAGATGGCCCACCTATATTCTCTTCCTGTCAACACAACACGAAGGCGCTTAAGTGTCGTTTGTTGACAAGGAATGATCAAAGAGAGTTTCATCGGGCATTTAACGTCTCAAAATCCAAGATTTCGCAAGACAACTTTCTGCTCAAACATTGCACGACAAAAAGCGTGGCTAGGTACCGACCGACAACTGGAGCGCGTAAACCTAAGGTAGTGTCGCTTAGTTATAATGTCCGGGATACGTCAGGTAAACTTGTGCCAGTGTGTCGGGGAACATTTCTGAGTATTTTACGCATTTCTCGCAGTAGACTTGCCGGAGTTACAACACGTTATGATACTACCGGTGAAATTCCTAAGGAAACCCGTGGAGGCGACCGCCATAGTATGAAGAACACAGCTAAGCGTAATGCAGTAAAGGCATTCATAGAAAAGTTTAATATCATTGAATCCCATTACTGTCGTGGTGACTCGAAAAGGCAATATCTGTCCCCACAACTGAACATAAAAAAAATGTGGCGATTATATAATGAACAATGTTGTGAACTCTCATTAAAAGTAAGGGAATGTTTCTTTCGGAATATTTTCAACAGAGAATACAACATTGGTTTTGGCTCTCCCCGGACTGATGTGTGCTCAACATGTTTGTCACTGACTGAACGCATCAAACACAAAAATGATGTTGTAAAGAAGCAAAACCTGATGGTCGAGAAAAGAGTGCACAAACTGCGAGCCGCAGCTTTTTTTCAATTTTTAAGAGAAGAAAGAAAGAGGCTGATGACTTTTTCCTACGACTGTCAAAGAAACCTAGTTCTACCCAAAGTACCCGATCAAAGTGCGTATTACAGCCGTCAACTCTATATCTATAATTTTGCAATAGTGAAAGGTTCCTCAAAAGGTCCACTTAACCCTGAAACAGTACAAATATGTTGCTGGACGGAAACCGAACGTCCCAAAGGCTCTAACGAAATTGCGTCATGTGTGTTCAATTGTTTATTGGAAAACCAACAACACATGGTCGATATTGATACTATCCGGCTAGTGGCCGATGGCTGTGCGGGTCAAAATAAGAATTTGAAAAATTGAATAATGCCAGTCGCAAGACAGCTGCAAGCATTCCACCCCAAGGGTAGCATTGCCTACACTCCCGGTGGGAAGCCGAATAGTTGCCAGACGCTGATTGATTGATTGATTAATGGGGCTCCTGAGGAAGTGATTTTCTGTACCTTTCGGGTAAAGCATAGGCAGGACTTCCGTCGGACTACCTGTGGCCTACCCTAACAGGAAATTACCCTCAGATAACCTTACCATTACCCACAGTCTGCCTATTACCTGCCTGTCGGGAACTATTACCTTTGTGGGCAGTCCTGGGGAGGACCTAGGGTAGTACATCCTGTGATCTGCTCTTAGCGTCTCACTCCCATGTTGTAAGCATATGAGAAAGGTACTCCTGAGGAGTACCTCTCACCCGTAAGGGTAGTCCTTAAGATAACCTCAGGAGCAAAAAATGTTTGTAGGAATTAACGTCTCATGTTTTTGCACAAAGGCTAATCGAGACGATGAGCGGGTGATAATGGAGATGAGAAAGATGACGATGAAGAATAAAGCCACATCCGAATCAGATCCATTGTACGTCGCGTGGGTCGTCATACGGGAGTCCAGCAAGGGAGGGCAGGGCCAAGTGGGAGGAGAAATATTCAGTGGGACAGTGGAGGGGAAAGGGATAGGGTCTCTTTTCGTCGCCTCTTACGACTAGCAGAGTCACTCTGGGCCTATTCTACCACGGGCCGAGACGGGTCGTTGCCAGACGCAAGACCACCGCAAGTGTTCCATCCCTCTTCACACATATAGCCACGGCTCACGAGAGAGCAAGTTTCATAGGATGGGCTTCTCTTGTCTACTCCCGCCATCGAGTTATCTCCTCGAGACACACGCCAGGGGGTAGAGGGACGAGGTTCAAGGGATCAACAAAGCACGCAAACCTGCCCACCACGATAAGGTGGCAGTCCCTGGGCAGGAGGGTGTTGTTCCTGACAAAGCTATTCTAATTAGGGTCAAGTGTCTGGATGTAGGTAGCCACTTGGGTGGGGGGGGGGGGGGGCTCGAAATGGCCTAACAAGCCAAATGTTCATATGTACAAAACAATGTTTTCAGGCTTAAGACACAACACAAATATCATAGGAAGGTGCAGATAGGCAAGCTTGTTACAGGTTGAAAAGAATGTGACTTTGTACTATATTCAAAGGGCAACAATGACTGTTTGATTGTAAATGTGCCCTTTGATAAAAAAAATGTAGCCAAGATAGGATCGGGTGACGTCACGTTACACACATTCTGCGACGCTTGTTGTGTTTTCCTGAGAAACAATTGATTGATATATTTGGGCTTAACGTCTCATATTATTGCAACGAGGCTAATCGAGACAATGAGTGGGTGATAGATGAGGATGAAAAAGGGGGCTGTTTGGAGGAATGGGGCAAGTAGGAGGGCGTGGTGGAAAAGGGGAGGGGGAGGTTGTGGACTGCATTTCGTCTGACTTTTCCTTCTCGACCTGTCCGGCTAGGGTGGCCCTACCAGAAGCATACGCTTCCGCCGGCATAGCTCGAGGAATCATCAAAGCGCACAAACCTGCCCACCACGATAAGGTAGCAGTCCCTGGGCAGGTTACCGAACTGGAAAAAGCTAATATTTTTGTTTAAGTAGTTGTTAGTTAACAGGGGTCTAATTTCATTCAACTCAACAGAACTAATAATGTAACATCAGACAGGCCTTATTTCAACTTGAACAATCGAAAAATATTTGTCATCTATGATGATATTTGGGCTTAACGGCTCATATTTTTGCAACGAGGCTAATTGAGACAATGAGTGGGTGATATATGAAGATGAACTAGGGGGGTGTTTGAATTAATGATATTTGGGCTTAACGTCTCATATTTTTGCAACGAGGCTAATCGAGACGATGAGTGGGTGATATATGAAGATGAAATATGGGTCTGTTTGGAGGAAAGGGGCAAGTAGGAGGGAGCGTGAGGAAAGGGGAAAGGGGAGGAAAGGGGATTGGGGTGTGGACTGCACTTCGTCTGACTTCTCTTCTTCGACCAGTCCGACTAGGGTGGCCGTACCAGAAGCATACGCTTCCGCCGCCATAGCTATCGGGATCAACAAAGCACGAAAACCGGCCCACCACGATAAGGTAGCAGTCCCTGGGCAGGATTTGTCATCTATGATCCCCCACATCTTCTTAAAAGTGTTCGTAATAATTTGTATAAATATTCAGTAATTTACAAAGATGCTATGTCATCAGGAACAGCCGAGTGGCACCATATTGCGCAGTTTTATAGAGCCGACTGCCGAAATAAATTTAATGATTGATTGATTGATTAATGGGGCTTAACGTCTCAAATTTATGCAACGATGGCTAATCGAATTTAGATTGGCACCGAAGTTAACGGCCAGCCATATCGAAATCCCTCCTTTTGGTGCTATGAAAGTAAAGAGAGCAGCCCAGGTGTTGAGCCACTCAGTTGCTGCCAGCCTAGAGACGTATATGTCGACTGGTCTCATTACGGGCCACGCTGCTGGTACTGCATCGTTTGTAGCAAGAATGGACAAGCTCTTTGACACATGCAACAGTAGATCCAGATTTAATTCAATAGAAGTGGCATGCGCTATTTCAAAAACTTCCAAACACGTAGTGTTCTTAGAAGAAACTTATACTTGGATTAAGTCATGGCGATTCATTGAAGAAACGAGAGATGCATCTGGGAAAGTGACCAAACGCAAGGATGTGACTAATAGAATAAAATGTAAAGACGGTTGGCTTCAAAACATACGAGCTTTGATTTTGTTATGGGATGATTTAGATAAAACACACGGTCTGCAATTCCTTCTAACTAACCGTTTATGCCAAGATTGTTTAGAGAATCTATTTTCACTTAATAAGGCAGAAAGGTAGACATTGTCAAAATCCCTCTGTAAAAACGTTCATAACATCATTTAAACGTGTATCGCTTAACAACATGTTACGGGCATCTAACAGTGGCAATTCAGAACGAGTAGATTGGGCGAAGATGTTCACTGACATAGAAAGTAGCCGGTGCCGTGAAAAGTTGGCTCAGTCCACACTGACCTTTGAAGAAGAAGTCGATGTAACAGAACGATTGTCACAGGACACAGACATCGAGGAAGAAACTGCAGAATTGTCATTCGACCTAACAGAACAATACGGCATGGTCTACGCTTTCGGGTTCGTTCTAAAAAAGGTTTTAACTCTTCATAACTGTGAAAAATGTCGAGCAATCTTAAATGTTGAGGCTCCTGTGTTCGACGCTAAAAATAAATTAATAAGAACCAAGACTATTAGACCGGGAGTAGTATTAAAACACAAATAAAACACGAACAATAACCACGGTCAAAAAATAAAAACACTCACCAGTGCGTAAATTTTCGACAGCGTCCGCTGTCTTCCTCAGACGCGAGGGAACTAAGCTGTCCCCGTGGATGGGTCACGTGGTCTCCTCGCTGGATCACATGCAATGGCGAGCTGCGTGCGCACCACTGATCTCCATAGAGGGGGGAAGTCGGTGCTCGGTTGACTGATAGCACGCGGGATAAAGTCTATCATTGCAGCCTCCTTAAATTTTCTCTTCATTACGTTAGTCTCTTTCATTAAAACACACACATTTTCCCAATCTACACTTGTTTTACATTCAAAAAGATGGTCTTTGAGCTTGCTGGCAGCATGCGTTCTCCCTTCTATCGTTTTCCTGTGTTCACTTACACGCACTTGAACCGGCCTACCCGTCTCACCTATGTAAATTGCGTCACAATTGCAAGGAATGCCATAAATCGCGTCCTTGCTTATTTGAGCGGGATCAAGTGGTTTAGTCACCGTGAGGAGGCTCCTTAAGGTTGACGAAGATTTGAAAGAAGTCTGAATATTAAACTTGTTAGTGATACGACGGAGTTTTTCCGACACGCCTGGGATATATTCTACAGTTATAGTGGCTGCCGGATTTTCCCTAGTCTTGATGCGAGGCACACTGTTAAAAGTCGAAAGGATAAAACTTCTTGGGTAGTCATTAGCTAAAAATGCTTGTAAAAGATGCTCGTTCTCGTCCTTGAGCGATGCAGGAGTGGAACACGTAATTGACGCTCTAGCAGACAAACACTTTATTATTCCGCGTTTAACATTAGCAGGGTGGTTTGAGGTGAAGTTCAGATACTGATCTGTGTGTGTTTTCTTCCGGAAAACAGAAGTCACCAGTTTTCCTTGGTCAGATCTTTCAACATTGACGTCTAAGAAGGGCAAAACTCCGTCCTTTTCTACTTCAACCGTGAACTTGATGGAAACAGCCTGTTGATTCAGGTGATCTAAATATGGGGCAATATTATCACTACCGTGTGACCAGACAGCAAATATATCGTCAACATATCGTCGCCAGTGTTCTACATGGAAGGGGGCGGAGGCCAGAGCTGTGTTTTCAAACTCTTCGAGATAGATGTTAGCTAAGATAGGTGACAGGCTGGATCCCATTGCCACGCCCTCTGTTTGCATGTAATAAGCGTCACCAAACCGGAAGTAGCTGGATTTGACGCATACTGTCAACATTTCCATAATGTTTTCAACATGAAGCGCGGTTCTGTTTGCGAGTGTGTTGTCCGCAACCAACCGTTTCTTGACACACGTCAAAGCGTCATTGACGGGGATATTTGGAAACAGATTGATGACGTCAAAGCTCACTAAAACATCTCCAGGTTGCAGCACAATTTGTTGAACGGACTGCAGAAAATCTTGCGAGTTTTGAAGAGTAGTAAGCGATTTGGTGCCGATAGGTTTTAAAATACCCAAAAGAAATTTAGACAAATGGTCCGACGGTGAATTTCTTGAGCTAACAATTGGTCGGAGAGGGGCGTTCGTCTTATGGACCTTGGGCAAACCGTACAAGTGCGGTGGTTTACTATGGTGGGGTGTGAGATGTGTCCGATATGATTGGGTAATGGAATTACTTTGTTTTTTAATCACTTTGTAAATCCGGTTTTCAATTTTCGTGGTGGGGTCCTTGTCAAGTTTGACATACTGTGGCAGGCTGAGTATATCCAATATCTTCTGAGTATAGTCCTCCTTGTTTAAAATAACAGTACTCTTACCCTTGTCACTAGGAAGTATAATTATACTTTTGTCACGCTTGAGCGAGTGTAGAGCTGACCGTTCAGAAGGAGAGATATTGCCGTGAATAGGCCTGATTGGCTTTTCCAAGAAACTTTTCACCTTGTAGCGAAGCTCGTTTTGCAACTCGGGGGCTACGTAACCGATAACTGATTCAATACAGGCGATAGTGTCAAGCTTGTCAATTTCTTTGGGCGTGATCGCAAAGTTAAGTCCTTTAGAAAGAAGGCAGGATTCACTTTCACTCAAAGTTTTAGATGACAAGTTGATCACGTTCCGACAACCGTGTGCATTGGGTCTCTTGTTTGAGTCCCGAGCAGTGTTGTTGGACTGCTTTTCCCGAATCAAATTATAAAGCTTGTGCTTTTGTCGCGTTCTGTAGCTGTGGAACGTGCGTTTGTAACACCCCTTTACATGTGATAGAAAATCGTGAAAATTACGCTCTAATAGTTCTGAGAGTTCTCTAGTAAGTATACGAATCTTGGAAAGTAGCTGAGCTCTCTTATAACGGTGATATTGGATTTGTTGTTTAATCAATGTACGTGATGCCCTGTGTATACAACTAATAGCGCGTTCTGTGCGGAAAACAGGTAATTTTAAGCGGAGACCTTTGGGAATGACGTCATTGTGCTTACACTGAATGAGAAACGTAAGGTGGTTCTCATGTTTAGCCAGGCTTACATATGATTTTTCAAAGATGCGGCAACTTGTCACAACATCGGGAGCAAGGTCCTTGTACAAATTTCCCACCTTATATGAAGACTTACGTGCGTCCACGGGAATACGTAGTTCATGTCTTGGTGTAGCCATGTTCGACAACGGTATAATGAATAAGAACCAAGACTATTAGACCGGGAGTAGTATTAAAACACAAATAAAACACGAACAATAACCACGGTCAAAAAATAAAAACACTCACCAGTGCGTAAATTTTCGACAGCGTCCGCTGTCTTCCTCAGACGCGAGGGAACTAAGCTGTCCCCGTGGATGGGTCACGTGGTCTCCTCGCTGGATCACATGCAATGGCGAGCTGCGTGCGCACCACTGATCTCCATAGAGGGGGGAAGTCGGTGCTCGGTTGACTGATAGCACGCGGGATAAAGTCTATCATTGCAGCCTCCTTAAATTTTCTCTTCATTACGTTAGTCTCTTTCATTAAAACACACACATTTTCCCAATCTACACTTGTTTTACATTCAAAAAGATGGTCTTTGAGCTTGCTGGCAGCATGCGTTCTCCCTTCTATCGTTTTCCTGTGTTCACTTACACGCACTTGAACCGGCCTACCCGTCTCACCTATGTAAATTGCGTCACAATTGCAAGGAATGCCATAAATCGCGTCCTTGCTTATTTGAGCGGGATCAAGTGGTTTAGTCACCGTGAGGAGGCTCCTTAAGGTTGACGAAGATTTGAAAGAAGTCTGAATATTAAACTTGTTAGTGATACGACGGAGTTTTTCCGACACGCCTGGGATATATTCTACAGTTATAGTGGCTGCCGGATTTTCCCTAGTCTTGATGCGAGGCACACTGTTAAAAGTCGAAAGGATAAAACTTCTTGGGTAGTCATTAGCTAAAAATGCTTGTAAAAGATGCTCGTTCTCGTCCTTGAGCGATGCAGGAGTGGAACACGTAATTGACGCTCTAGCAGACAAACACTTTATTATTCCGCGTTTAACATTAGCAGGGTGGTTTGAGGTGAAGTTCAGATACTGATCTGTGTGTGTTTTCTTCCGGAAAACAGAAGTCACCAGTTTTCCTTGGTCAGATCTTTCAACATTGACGTCTAAGAAGGGCAAAACTCCGTCCTTTTCTACTTCAACCGTGAACTTGATGGAAACAGCCTGTTGATTCAGGTGATCTAAATATGGGGCAATATTATCACTACCGTGTGACCAGACAGCAAATATATCGTCAACATATCGTCGCCAGTGTTCTACATGGAAGGGGGCGGAGGCCAGAGCTGTGTTTTCAAACTCTTCGAGATAGATGTTAGCTAAGATAGGTGACAGGCTGGATCCCATTGCCACGCCCTCTGTTTGCATGTAATAAGCGTCACCAAACCGGAAGTAGCTGGATTTGACGCATACTGTCAACATTTCCATAATGTTTTCAACATGAAGCGCGGTTCTGTTTGCGAGTGTGTTGTCCGCAACCAACCGTTTCTTGACACACGTCAAAGCGTCATTGACGGGGATATTTGGAAACAGATTGATGACGTCAAAGCTCACTAAAACATCTCCAGGTTGCAGCACAATTTGTTGAACGGACTGCAGAAAATCTTGCGAGTTTTGAAGAGTAGTAAGCGATTTGGTGCCGATAGGTTTTAAAATACCCAAAAGAAATTTAGACAAATGGTCCGACGGTGAATTTCTTGAGCTAACAATTGGTCGGAGAGGGGCGTTCGTCTTATGGACCTTGGGCAAACCGTACAAGTGCGGTGGTTTACTATGGTGGGGTGTGAGATGTGTCCGATATGATTGGGTAATGGAATTACTTTGTTTTTTAATCACTTTGTAAATCCGGTTTTCAATTTTCGTGGTGGGGTCCTTGTCAAGTTTGACATACTGTGGCAGGCTGAGTATATCCAATATCTTCTGAGTATAGTCCTCCTTGTTTAAAATAACAGTACTCTTACCCTTGTCACTAGGAAGTATAATTATACTTTTGTCACGCTTGAGCGAGTGTAGAGCTGACCGTTCAGAAGGAGAGATATTGCCGTGAATAGGCCTGATTGGCTTTTCCAAGAAACTTTTCACCTTGTAGCGAAGCTCGTTTTGCAACTCGGGGGCTACGTAACCGATAACTGATTCAATACAGGCGATAGTGTCAAGCTTGTCAATTTCTTTGGGCGTGATCGCAAAGTTAAGTCCTTTAGAAAGAAGGCAGGATTCACTTTCACTCAAAGTTTTAGATGACAAGTTGATCACGTTCCGACAACCGTGTGCATTGGGTCTCTTGTTTGAGTCCCGAGCAGTGTTGTTGGACTGCTTTTCCCGAATCAAATTATAAAGCTTGTGCTTTTGTCGCGTTCTGTAGCTGTGGAACGTGCGTTTGTAACACCCCTTTACATGTGATAGAAAATCGTGAAAATTACGCTCTAATAGTTCTGAGAGTTCTCTAGTAAGTATACGAATCTTGGAAAGTAGCTGAGCTCTCTTATAACGGTGATATTGGATTTGTTGTTTAATCAATGTACGTGATGCCCTGTGTATACAACTAATAGCGCGTTCTGTGCGGAAAACAGGTAATTTTAAGCGGAGACCTTTGGGAATGACGTCATTGTGCTTACACTGAATGAGAAACGTAAGGTGGTTCTCATGTTTAGCCAGGCTTACATATGATTTTTCAAAGATGCGGCAACTTGTCACAACATCGGGAGCAAGGTCCTTGTACAAATTTCCCACCTTATATGAAGACTTACGTGCGTCCACGGGAATACGTAGTTCATGTCTTGGTGTAGCCATGTTCGACAACGGTATAATGAATAAGAACCAAGACTATTAGACCGGGAGTAGTATTAAAACACAAATAAAACACGAACAATAACCACGGTCAAAAAATAAAAACACTCACCAGTGCGTAAATTTTCGACAGCGTCCGCTGTCTTCCTCAGACGCGAGGGAACTAAGCTGTCCCCGTGGATGGGTCACGTGGTCTCCTCGCTGGATCACATGCAATGGCGAGCTGCGTGCGCACCACTGATCTCCATAGAGGGGGGAAGTCGGTGCTCGGTTGACTGATAGCACGCGGGATAAAGTCTATCATTGCAGCCTCCTTAAATTTTCTCTTCATTACGTTAGTCTCTTTCATTAAAACACACACATTTTCCCAATCTACACTTGTTTTACATTCAAAAAGATGGTCTTTGAGCTTGCTGGCAGCATGCGTTCTCCCTTCTATCGTTTTCCTGTGTTCACTTACACGCACTTGAACCGGCCTACCCGTCTCACCTATGTAAATTGCGTCACAATTGCAAGGAATGCCATAAATCGCGTCCTTGCTTATTTGAGCGGGATCAAGTGGTTTAGTCACCGTGAGGAGGCTCCTTAAGGTTGACGAAGATTTGAAAGAAGTCTGAATATTAAACTTGTTAGTGATACGACGGAGTTTTTCCGACACGCCTGGGATATATTCTACAGTTATAGTGGCTGCCGGATTTTCCCTAGTCTTGATGCGAGGCACACTGTTAAAAGTCGAAAGGATAAAACTTCTTGGGTAGTCATTAGCTAAAAATGCTTGTAAAAGATGCTCGTTCTCGTCCTTGAGCGATGCAGGAGTGGAACACGTAATTGACGCTCTAGCAGACAAACACTTTATTATTCCGCGTTTAACATTAGCAGGGTGGTTTGAGGTGAAGTTCAGATACTGATCTGTGTGTGTTTTCTTCCGGAAAACAGAAGTCACCAGTTTTCCTTGGTCAGATCTTTCAACATTGACGTCTAAGAAGGGCAAAACTCCGTCCTTTTCTACTTCAACCGTGAACTTGATGGAAACAGCCTGTTGATTCAGGTGATCTAAATATGGGGCAATATTATCACTACCGTGTGACCAGACAGCAAATATATCGTCAACATATCGTCGCCAGTGTTCTACATGGAAGGGGGCGGAGGCCAGAGCTGTGTTTTCAAACTCTTCGAGATAGATGTTAGCTAAGATAGGTGACAGGCTGGATCCCATTGCCACGCCCTCTGTTTGCATGTAATAAGCGTCACCAAACCGGAAGTAGCTGGATTTGACGCATACTGTCAACATTTCCATAATGTTTTCAACATGAAGCGCGGTTCTGTTTGCGAGTGTGTTGTCCGCAACCAACCGTTTCTTGACACACGTCAAAGCGTCATTGACGGGGATATTTGGAAACAGATTGATGACGTCAAAGCTCACTAAAACATCTCCAGGTTGCAGCACAATTTGTTGAACGGACTGCAGAAAATCTTGCGAGTTTTGAAGAGTAGTAAGCGATTTGGTGCCGATAGGTTTTAAAATACGGTAAAAGACGGTGAATTTCTTGAGCTAACAACATGTGAGAGAAGTTTTATCCTTTCGACTTTTAACAGTGTGCCTCGCATCAAGACTAGGGAAAATCCGGCAGCCACTATAACTGTAGAATATATCCCAGGCGTGTCGGAAAAACTCCGTCGTATCACTAACAAGTTTAATATTCAGACTTCTTTCAAATCTTCGTCAACCTTAAGGAGCCTCCTCACGGTGACTAAACCACTTGATCCCGCTCAAATAAGCAAGGACGCGATTTATGGCATTCCTTGCAATTGTGACGCAATTTACATAGGTGAGACGGGTAGGCCGGTTCAAGTGCGTGTAAGTGAACACAGGAAAACGATAGAAGGGAGAACGCATGCTGCCAGCAAGCTCAAAGACCATCTTTTTGAATGTAAAACAAGTGTAGATTGGGAAAATGTGTGTGTTTTAATGAAAGAGACTAACGTAATGAAGAGAAAATTTAAGGAGGCTGCAATGATAGACTTTATCCCGCGTGCTATCAGTCAACCGAGCACCGACTTCCCCCCTCTATGGAGATCAGTGGTGCGCACGCAGCTCGCCATTGCATGTGATCCAGCGAGGAGACCACGTGACCCATCCACGGGGACAGCTTAGTTCCCTCGCGTCTGAGGAAGACAGCGGACGCTGTCGAAAATTTACGCACTGGTGAGTGTTTTTATTTTTTGACCGTGGTTATTGTTCGTGTTTTATTTGTGTTTTAAAAATAAATTATTCATGTATTTTAAAGCATATGAAAACGACAGTGGTAAAGAGTTTTCTGGTTTGTATGTTGGCTCTTCAGAATTTTTTGCATACTTGTCTCAATGCGAAGTCATTTTTTCAAATACGATTAACCTAGTAATGCATACTGTAAACATAAGAAAAACGCTAGTCGCTCCATTGAGCAATGTCATATTTCCCAGTGGATGTTGTAACTCGACGAAAGACCTTGTTCTTAAATTTTTCGTTAAAGTTCGCATAGACTACACATTGAAATTTGCAAATCGAGATTTAAGCCAAGCAAAGCGATAAAACAGGAAGTTCATCAAGTTTTCAAACATAGGTTGTTAAAACATCTTTATTTTGGTTCATATTTTACAACTTAAGAGAAATAGTTTTTAATTTGTTACAATACGAATATTTATTTGTTTAATTTTAAGTAACTGTACTAATAACAGAAAAAGACTCATCTGAATTGACGACTTCAGGTGGGAGGAGCTTGCGGCGAGCACTGGCTGACTAGGAACAAGTGAGGATAAGTCCGTACTTTCTGCGCGTATTCTCACGCACACCACACGACACTAATCTCGATCTAGCTGATATATTATTCATTTTGAAAATAAAACCCATATCAAAGCGTATTTAGGCCACATTTTAACGGTTTGTGTCATGATGGTTTCAAAATTATAGACACAGTCGTTAACCTGTTGTATGAATTCACGCATCAAACATGACAGAATTCGACACTACGAGTTTTGTCTTATCCACTTCAATTAGCGGAAAACTAACTATCGGATTTTGACGAGAGTTATTTTAAATAACGAAGGCAACCTGTTAGACTCGAAAGAAATATACTTTCTAGATAGAAAGTGCCCCGAACGAAAATTTACAGTATGCACCAATATGCAGGGTGCGCCGTTTTCACGGCCTAATAGCTCGTCAGACCGTCGTTTGGACCCTGAAACTACACACCTTGCAAATTGGTGCATGCTGCAAATTTTCGTTCGGTGCACTTTCTATCTAGAAAGTTTATTTATTTCTAGTCTTACAGGTTGCCTGCGTATTTTTAAATGACTCCCATCAAAATCCGATGATAAGTTTTTCTACAATTGAAGTGGATAAAAAAAAACTTATATTGTCAACTTTTCCGTTTTCAATACGTGATTTCTTATAATTAGTAAACTAATGTGTCTATTATTTTGAAACCAACATGACAACCTGTTAAAATGCAGCCTTAATATGCTTTCATATGGGCTATACCATAAACATGAATAACATAACAGCTAGATCGAGATGAGTGTCGAGTGGTATGCGCAAGAATCCGTAACTGTTTGCGAATGTTGACTCACTTGCGGCGCCATGTTGCTGCGTGACGTCAGGGGGCGGGTACATCGCAAGTCGTCCATTGTGGGGCGTTTTGTCGTATAAAGATTTAACAATTCTCATTTGAATGCTTGGATATAAATATAATATATAATGCAATTACAAAGAGGCAAACACAGGGTTTACAATAGTAACAATTACAAGGTAATTATGTATACATCGGTCCCCTGAGGCAACACAGGGATTACTTATGCAATGATTATAATCTAAGAGATAATGATGTACTGTGAAATACAGTAAAAGAAACGACACAATCTGTCTCGTACTACAACCATACTTTTAGACATTGAACATTTCTCGGAGGAATACAAAGTATGAGTAGTGGGGCTGACTCCTACAATTAGCCCAGAACCGGGGCTCTAAGGAAACGGGTCCGGGATGTTCAATCTCCAAGAATGTTTATAAGTAATTATACTGATTCAATGTAAGTAATAGTGCACCATTAGGTTAACTAAATTAATACCCAGTACAATCCCGTGTACCAACCCACCATATAAGACAGCGTAAGTCTAACGCTACAACAGTACTGGCTATTATAAATAAGCCCACTATATTCAATCATCAACCTATTATAAAAGTCTATATATATATATATATATATATATATATATATATATATATATACAATCCATAACACATTCATGAACCCCTGTCAAATCAAAAATCGGTGTTTGGTTGTCGCCCATAGTTGAATTGCAGCGTAGACAAATTATCAAATATTCCCCGCCGGGGTGCATGGAGCGTAGTACACCCTCTTAACGAGTACTCATCTGACACCTGTGGGTTCCACTTGTCGATCACGGCTCCGGCTTTAGAACCCACCACGCTGCTCCAGGATCGGGACGATAGTGCCTGGACCGCACGCCACTGGCATGCACGGATGACGATCTCGTCGCCAGCTGACGCTGCTCAAGCCGGGACGTTGTTTCTACTCCCCTCCGTCTCTAATCAAGGCAATCATACGTCACACACGGTTGATGAGTCGCTGACTGGGGCTGGATAAACACATGTGGCGTTCTTGCGCACTGTAACGTCCGTTGGCACGTAACACAGTGTCACGTGACTCTGCCGGGCTGAGCCAATAGCTGAGCTATGGTCGTGATGTGAGTAGAGGGCGCATGACGTCATAACATCTCCGCTGCCGCCTGACCAGTGTCACGTGACTCTGCCGGGCTGAGCCAATAGCTGAGCTATGGTCGTGATGTGTGTAGAGGGCGCATGACGTCATAACATCTCCGCTGCCTCCTGACCAGTGTCACGTGACCTATCGCATGTTGTCACATGATGTTCGCGAGCTGGTAGATATGTTGGCGTTAGTGGAGGCCAACAACGCCCTCCACATGCATCTTGTAACATGATGTTCGCGAGCTGGTAGATATGTTGGCGTTAGTGGAAGGCCAACAACGCCCTCCACATGCATCTTGTAACATGATGTTCGCGAGCTGGTAGATATGTTGGCGTTAGTGGAAGGCCAACAACGCCCTCCACATGCATCTTGTAACATGATGTTCGCGAGCTGGTAGATATGTTGGCGTTAGTGGAAGGCCAACAACGCCCTCCACATGCATCTTGTAACATGATGTTCGCGATCTGGTAGATATGTTGGCGTCAGTGGAAGGCCAACAACGCCCTCCACATGCATCTTGTAACATGATGTTCGCGATCTGGTAGATATTTTGGCGTTGAGGGAATGGCCAGTCGGGTTATTTACCCAGCATTTGCTTGTGACTGAGGAAATCCTCGGAAAAAAACCTTCAGTCAGGACTGCCGGTGGCCGGTATCGAACCGGCGACCTACCGAATTAGAGCTTCGTGTGCTACGCAGATGATATTTGGGTTTTGTGAAATATCACGTGCAAAGCACTCGCAGAAGGTCACTGGTTAGTGAGCCTTCCTTATCAGTAGAACATGGGCGTGAACCTCACACATGTCTGATACGTTAATTTGTGTCGCCGCGGTACCCGTACTTAAGCTTAGGTCATACCGTGTTTTAGGTCATTACTTTAAATATTTTCTTATTATTCATTTCCAAACAGTCCGCCTCGTGGGCTAGGGGGCCGGGGTTCTATTACTGGGCCCAAGCCTCATGTATCATAGCCAGCTTATATGGCGTGATCCATTGTTTCCTATGTTATCGACATTAATGTTTCTCGAGATCGGCAGTAAATCTAATGTTCATCGTAATCTGAACAAAGCGCACGTGAAGCTGTTGACGCACATTATTACACGTTGATATATCCACCCCGGGCTAAGGCCGCGTTAGCTTAGTATCCAAGATGAAAGTGTTCTGGGTTCTACTCCTGGTTCTGCTGAGTCGCGCCCATGACGGCCACGCAGGTAACACTATTACACGTTGATATATACACCCCGGGCTGAGGCCGCGTTAGCTTAGTATCTAAGATGAAAGTGTTCTGGGTTCTACTCCTGGTTCTGCTGAGTCGCGCCCATGACGGCCACGCAGGTAACACTATTACACGTTGATATATCCACCCCGGGCTGAGGCCGCGTTAGCTCAGTATCCAAGATGAAGGTGTTCTGGGTTCTACTCCTGATTCTGCTGAGTCGCGCCAATGACGGCCACGCAGGTAACACTATTACACGTTGATATATCCACCCCGGGCTGAGGCCGCGTTAGCTCAGTATCCAAGATGAAGGTGGTCTGGGTTCTACTCCTGGTTCTGCTGAGTCGCGCCCATGACGGCCACGCAGGTAACACTATTACACGTTGATATATCCACCCCGGGCTGAGGCCGCGTTAGCTCAGTATCCAAGATGAAGGTGTTCTGGGTTCTACTCCTGGTTCTGCTCAGTCGCGCCCATGACGGCCACGCAGGTATCATTATAAGCTTTATTTATCAAATTAACGCTATCCTTTTTTGTAACGAAAACTGATTTATAATTTAAGACAATGGTAACAACCTACGTACTTACAATGAAACAATGTAACATTAAAAACTTGACAACAGAAAATGGTTAACATTTATGATAAAGAAAAACAATTTTTTAAGAGAAGAATTAACATTTAAATATTTTAAAAAAATTTTAATGTCTTCTTAAATTACAAATATGTAATTGAAAAAGTAAATACACAAGTAGGCCTAAAATAATACTCATAAACGCATTGTCCGCATATGCATTAATATCATAGCCGTTATTTCCAGTTAACAATCAGTTTAAAAATTGGTACACCGTTATTTAAGTTAAAACAGTATTATATCAACCGGAGGGGGTCGGTCCACGTAGTGACCGGTGCCAGCAAAGAGGGCTATCGTGAATACTTCCTACCTTCGCATATACTTGATCGTCTTTCATATCATCCTTTTCTATCATCATGTTATTCTTCACCATAAATGCTGACCTGCTTTGTGATCCAAACGCCCTCTTGACTCTGCTACAACCAGACATTGCATTGATAGTCACGTCACGTAGGCCCTGATTCATTAAAAGATGCTATTTCACTTGCCCTAGAAGAACAAGAACAAAATTCAAAAAACAAAATTTAAAAATGACAGAATGTTAGGTTAGCATTACTTTATATAAATATTGCACTTTTTGTTATAGATGAGGACATTCCAACACTAACTGCTATTTTAAGAACAAACATCATCAAAGAAAACCCATATAATTAGAACAGACCGATAACTACATACAAACCTTCCTAGCCAAACATACAGGAAATTCTTCTAAGTCATACTCTAAGTCTTACCTAAAACCTACTTTTGTTCTCATTAGTGAGTGTAGCAAAAGAATTATTTATCAATCAAAAGCGTCGAGTAAACGAATCTTTCAATCGGAGTTCGGATTCTAAACCTCAAAATGCCCGTCTCGGCCCGGGTAGAATAGGCCCAGAGTGACTGGTAGTCATAAGAGGCGTCGAAAGGAGACCCTGTCCCTTTTTCCCACAGTCCCACTGAAGATTGCTCCTCCCTTTTGGCCCAGCCTTCCCTTGCTGGACTCCCCTTATGCCGACCACCACTTTGTGCAATAGATCTGATTCGGACATGTGACGTTTTTTCATCTTCATCCCTATATGTCGCCCACCCATCGTCGCGATAAGCCAAAGTTGCAAAAATATGGGATGTAAAAACAAAATTATAATAATTATTATTAGCATTATTGTTATTAATATTATTGTCCTCCATTAAACTTCGTCAGAGCTCAGATGGGATGGAGGCCACATCGACCACGGAACCTAATCTTGCTATGCTCACATATCAATGTTAAATCAACACTCAAGTAAGACATACGTTATGCTCGACTCAAAACAAACCATAGAGAGTAACATAAAACTTCTACATACTGGAGCAGACGTATCGTCGATAAAAATATCAAAGTTTGAAAATGACATCATATTCAATGATCACTATCAACACTCACAAGAACCAAACAAGAACCAAAAAAAGGGAAAAAACAGCATATAGAACAGATTAACAGAACAATACTCGACATACCAAGAGAGAGACGAGCAAACACACGCAGAGAACACCCCAGCCTGTTCCGCCACGCAGTGAGGGCAAGCGAGACGATGTTAAACCGAGCCAATTATGCCGCCTACAACACCCGTAATGAGGCTCATCGCGCAAGCATGACAAAGCCCGATCCACGAAACGACAGAACACGCTCACACATACACAGTCACACATAAATACACACACACACACGCACACAACCATCATTTATCACTGTGAGCTTAGACTTGGAAAATCGCAAAAACAGCACCGCCCTACCGGCCTACCGTTGACCAAATCCTAAGTTCACAACAGGACCTGCCGAGCTCTGATCACTTCGTAAAACATAGCATGGACTTCTTAAACAGCATCGTGTAAAATGTTCTATAGGAAAAATTCATGACTCTACAAGAACTAATGACGTCAACAGAAACGCGATGCCACCGCACACACAGCAAAACAACACAGAGATGAATGAACACTTCCTGACCTACATAAACAAAATAGCAAACACTCGTGGCCACGATATAACAATCAGAATAAGAGAATTAATTCAGAAAAAAATACTTCCTGACCATGGTAGTCCAAATACAACAAAACTAGGTTTTACAACGGTGCCTCCACCATTTGTTAGATAGCGAGAACCTACTGTGACATCCATTTAATAGGGAACACGCATATTAAAATTTTAATCGATTTTTAAATACCTTGTCTCTCATTTAATAATTTTTTGTCTTTGAATTTTGAAAAACGGATCAGTCTATGCATCAAAAATTGGTTTAGTAACGATAAATAAAAAGTCGCGAAAAACGAGCCGCCGTCATGTAGAGTGGATTTGCGTCATAGTTTTGTACTGTGTACGCTCACCGCCTCAGCGATTGGTCTGTTACGCCACGTCTACAGAATCATTGCGTCACAACCACATGTACGCGTTTCAGATCCCCGATTTTAAACTTCAATAAATGCGACCACATTAAACCTATTTAAAAATTTCTTTTATATGGGACTTGCATTAATATACTTTTTGTATCTGATACTATTAAACTAAATGTTTGGTTTAACAAAAAAAGTCGTACGCGTGTTGCCTATTCCGTCGTCTCGGCCCGGGGTAGAATAGGCTCAAAGTGACTCTGCTAGTCGTAAGAGTCGACAAAAAGAGACCCTGTCCCTTCCCTTCCACTGTCCCACTGAATATTTCTCCTCCCACTTGGCCCTGCCCACCCTTGCTGGACTCCCGTATGACGACCCACGCGACGTACAATGGATCTGATTCGGATGTGGCTTTATTCTTCATCATCATCTTTCTCATCTTCAGTATCACCCGTTCATCGTCTCGACTAGCCATTGTTGCAAAAATATGAGACGTTAAGCCCCATTAATCAATCATCAATCGGCCTCGAACCCACGGTCTCCAAAGTCGACGGACCCGTAGAAGTACTCGGGCGTAGCTCTAAGGGTGGTTCTCACATCATAGGGATCGGGACATACCAATAGGGAACACGCGTACGAAAATTTTAATCGATTTTTAAATACCTTGTCTCTCATTTAATAATTTATGTCTTTGAATTTTGAAAAACGGATCAGTCTATGCCTCAAAATAAATGGTTTAGTAACGATAAATAAAAGGGCGCGAAAAACGAGCCGCCGCCATGTAGAGTGGATTTGACGTCATGGTTTTGTACTGTGTACGCTCACCGCCTCAGCGATTGGTCTGTTACGCCACGTCTACAGAACCATTGCGTCACAGCCACCTGTACGTGTTTCAGATCCCCAGTTTAAACTTCAATAAATGCGACCACATTAAACCTATTTAAAAATTTCTTATTTACGTGCGACTTGCATTAATATACTTTTTGTATCTAATACTATTAAACTAAGTGTTTGGTTTAACAAAAAAAATCGTACGCGTGTTGCCTATTCAGACAGTTATGGTTTTAGATTGGCATGATTTTGGTTCAAACAATAGAGGAACCGCAATTTATTAGAATACACATGTATATGTATCCTACGTAGCTGAGTGATGGTGAATCTGTCTTAGGGCATTCCAGGTCTGATGGACTTAAACTTCCTATCCAGAGGGTAGCTGTAGTAACCCCTATACCTTGGCTTCTCGGTGGCTGACTCCGACCCCGTGTTGTGGTTTGGCTCCTTCGTCCAGGTCAGAGATCGGCCTCCATGTCCGTCCCTCTGGGTCTTCCGTCGTTCTTTCCACCGTTCCACCTTGGCACAGGTCTACCTCCTCTTTCGTTCCATAATTGAATGCCCCGAATTACCCACGTGTTCCCTCGCACCTAGACTCTCCTACGTCATACTCCAGTCACCCCCTCTCTGCCCTACGCTGGTTGTACTAAGTCATAAATTACCAATTCGACTACTCGGTTCGACCCCCCTCCAGTAACAATCACGAATGAGTGGGGCAAGGCTCTACTTGACGACATCACCGAACGAGCGCCCTCCTAAACCGAGTAGTAAGCGAAGTTGCCGCAATCATTGCCCTCAATACCGCAATAATTATTATTGAAATTACCAACGATCTGGGCTGACGAAATAGCCAGCACAGCGTATACCTTAATGTGATAGAAAACGGCAAATGACAAACTGACACAATCAAGATATCCATAAATCACGAAGAAGGAGATTACACCTGTAATCTAAAGCTATACCAAAGCTAAACCAAAGTTATACAGTACCAACATTTACATGACAATACTCCGACAGTCTAAGTGCACTCCAGGCAATCCACGTCATGTACCCTTCTCTCACCTCGTCATCGATATTCAGCTTTATTTGGAAAAACTCCGGTTGCGAGGCTCTTCGCTTGTTTTCTGCTGGATCCCTGGCCACGTCGGTATTCAGGGCAACGAGCAGGCAGACCTGGCGGCAAAGGCAGCAGCTGAACTGATCATTGCTGATATCGACCTTGTTCCTGTCCCGGACGCCAACAGTGGCTTTAAGAACCACCTGCTGAAAACGCGCTGCAGAACAACAAGCTGCGTCGAGTGCGGCCCCCTTCTTGCAGACTCTCTCCTCGGGAGGAGGTTGTGTTGGCCCGGGTGCGGCCCCCTTCTTGCAGACTCTCTCGTCGGGAGGAGGTTGTGTTGGCCCGAGTGCGGCCCCCTTCTTGCAGACTCTCTCGTCGGGAGGAGGTTGTGTTGGCCCGAGTGCGGCCCCCTTCTTGCAGACTCTCTCGTCGGGAGGAGGTTGTGTTGGCCCGGGTGCGGATTGGGCACACGCGCCAGACTCACGCCTACCTTTTTGACTGGGAAATGATTCATCCAAGGTGTGATTCATGTGATGAAATCGTAACCGTAAAACATTTCATAATGGGTTGCCCTAAGTACGAAGCCCTACGACAACTGAACTAGGTGACTAAAAATGAAGCCCTATTGTCCTATTTCAAGAGTGACAGACGCCTCAAATACCTGCATCAAAGTAATCTGACTTCACACCTGTAGTGGCTCCAAAGCATGTTGACGTGTTTTATATACATGATAATAATGATGATTATGCTGATTATAATGATGACGATGATGATGACGATGACGATGACGACCATGTAATGATGATAATGATAATTCCAAGCACTCAACTCGCACCCTGGATACCTCTCACATCACATATCATATCAAGTACCCTCTACCAAGGCGTCAACTCGCCCCTTGGATACCTATCACATCTTTCATCATATCAAGTATACCCTCTACCAAGCCGTCAACTCGCCCCTTGGATACCTATCACATCTTATATCATATCAAGTACCCTCTACAAAGCCGTCAACTCGCCCCTTGGATACCTATCACATCTTATATCATATCAAGTACCTTCTACAAAGCCGTCAACTCGCCCCTTGGATACCTATCACATCTTATATCATATCAAGTACCTTCTACCAAGCCGTCAACTCGCACCCTGGATACCTATCACATCTTTCATCATATCAAGTACCCTCTACAAAGCCGTCAACTCGCCCCTTGGATACCTATCACATCTTATATCATATCAAGTACCTTCTACCAAGCCGTCAACTCGCACCCTGGATACCTATTACATCTTATATCATATCAAGTACCTTCTACAAAGCCGTCAACTCGCCCCTTGGATACCTATCACATCTTATATCATATCAAGTATACCCTCTACCAAGCCGTCAACTCGCCCCTTGGATACCTATCACATCTGACATCAAATCAACTACCTTCTACCAAGCCGTCAACTCGCCCCTTGGATACCTATCACATCTGACATCATATCAAGTACCTTCTACCAAGCCGTCAACTCGTTCCTTGGATACCTATCACATCTTTCATCATATCAAGTACCCTCTACAAAGCCGTTCACTCGCCCCTTGGATACCTATCACATCTTATATTATATCAAGTACCTTCTACCAAGCCGTCAACTCGCCCCTTAGATACCTATCACATCTTATATCATATCAAGTACCCTCTACAAAGCCGTCAACTCGCCCCTTGGTTACCTATCACATCTTTTATCATATCAAGTACCTTCTACCAAGCCGTCATGGATACCTCACATCTTATGTCATATCAAGTACCCTCTGCTAAGCCGTCAACTCGCCCATTGGATACCTTTGGATACCTATCACATCTTATAACATATCAATTACCCGCTACCAAGACGTTGACTCACCCTTTGACACCTTTCACATCTTATATCATATCAAGTACCCTCTACTAAGCCGTCAACTCGCACCCTGGATACCTATCACATCAAAAATTATATCAAGTTCCCTCTACCAAGCCATCAACTCGCCCCCTGGATACCTATCACATCTTATATCATATCAAGTACCCACTACTAAGCCGTCAACTCGCACCCTGGATACCTATCTTTACATAAATCATATCAAGTTCCCTCCACCAAGCCTTCAACTCGCCCCCTGGATACCTATCACATCTTATATCATATCAAGTACCCTCCACCAAGCCGTCAACTCGCACCCTGGCCACCTATCACAACTTATATCATATCAAGTACCCTCTACCAAGCCGTCAACTCGCACCCTAGATACAAATCACTTCTCATATCATATCAAGTATCTTCTACCAAGCCGTCAACTCGCACCCTGGATACCTATCACCTCATATATCATGTTAATAACCCTCTATCAAGCCGTCAACTCGCACCCTGGATACCTATCACATCTTATATCATATCAAGTGTCCCTCTGCCAAGCCGTCAACTAGCACCCTTGATACCTATCACATCTTATATCATATCAAGTACCCTCTACCAAGCCGTCAACTCGCACCCTGGATACCTATCACATCTTATATCATATCAAGTGTCCCTCTACCAAGCCGTCAACTCGCACCCTGGATACCTATCACATCTTATATCATATCAAGTGTCCCTCTTCCAAGCCGTCAACTCGCACCCTGGATACCTATCACATCTTATATCATATCAAGTGACCCTCTACCAAGCCGTCAACTCACACCCTGGATACCTATCACCTCATATATCATATGAATAACCCTCTGCCAAGCCGTCAACTCGCACCCTGGATACCTATCACATCTTATATCATATCAAGTGTCCCTCTACCAAGCCGTCAACTCGCACCCTGGATACCTATCACATCTTATATCATATCAAGTGTCCCTCTACCAAGCCGTCAACTCGCACCCTGGATACCTATCACATCTTATATCATATCAAGTGACCCTCTACCAAGCCGTCAACTCACACCCTGGATACCTATCACCTCATATATCATATGAATAACCCTCTATCAAGCCGTAACCTCACATCCTTGATACCTATCACATCATATATCATATCAAGTACCCTCTACCAAGCCGTCAACTTGCACCTTGGATACCTATCATATCTTTCATCATATTAAGTGACCCTCTGCTAAGCCGTCAACTCGCACCCTGGATACTAAAATGGTTCAAAAGCTACTTATCGAATAGGAAACAATATGTCTCCATACATAATACTTGTGGAGCTGAAGGATCAATCACATGTGGTGTTCCCCAAGGCTCAATTCTTGGGCTTCTACTGTTACTTATTCATATTAATGATTTACATCAGGCAGGTATTAAAGGTTTGCTTAAATGCTTTGCCGATTACATAAACATATTTTATTTTGGATCAAACATTTCAGAGATAATGCTATTAAAGTAAATCGATGAAGTGAACTATCCATTCAATACAACAACTAAATTATTCAAATTAAATGGACATGAAAAAATACTTTTTTCTATTCTAAATTATGAATTTCAAGAATTATTACATATGAGTGGCATTTAATACTGAACTTCTTGTAATCATATATTTTTCTTTTATTTATAAAGTATATTTATAGTTTCTAATTTGAGTAGATTTGACGTAAAATTGACATACCAACGCGAATATCTCGAAAACGGATCGCGTTCGACCATCTTTTTCAAACGTATTCATGTTAGTCATGAAGTTATCTACATTTAGGACGAAAATTTGTTACAATTTTTTACTTTTTGAAGGTGGTACGCAAAGTTATACGATGGAAAGTGTAGGTTTTTGTTCAGTTACAATGTATAACATAGTGAATTCCAACGCATTTCAACACTCAATAAATATAAAACTAATAGCGGTAGGTGCATATTTTTTCTACAATATTCACAAGCTTAATCTCAACTTGCATTACATACAATTTGAATGATTTATATTACATGTGCAGTTATCATCGATCGACTTTAATACAGAGTGACCTCAAAATAATTGTAGAATGGCTAAATCAAAACAAATTATTTCTTAATATTTTAAAAACAAACTACATGATTTTCAACAGTAAATCTTCGCTCGATCTTTGTACTCTTCAAAATTGGCAATTAACAACCACCAAATTGCTCTCGTCTCTAATGTAAAGTATTAAGGTTTAATTTTGCAAGAAGATCTAAAATGGGATCCTTAGATCGAAAAAATCCGGAAGGTCATATCGCCTGTGACAGGTGTGTTATGTAGACTTACAATCATTCTTCAAGTTTTAACTCTAAATTCTATTTACTATTCATTAATCCATAGCCATTTACAATACCTTAACATTATCTAAGGAGCAGCACCTTAGTACAAAATAAAGGAAATTAATACAATTCAAAACCGTGCCATCAGAAAAATCTTCAACCTTCCCTTCATAACCCACCGAGTTGAAATGTACTCTCCCTATAAAATACTTCTAGTAAAACTTGATTATCAAACTTACACATTTATTCATAAAATCCAATGTAAAGCAATTCTTTCAAACCTTGAATTCAAAGTAAACTGAGAATACCACTTTCACAATCCTAGAACAAAAAACGATCTCCATCTTAAAGTGTTCGTTTGCCTCTTACTGCAATGTGTACCAAGGCACTCAAGTTGGTATATAGAACACATATTCAATAACAGTTTCACCGAAAATGATTTGAGTTGCACGAAATTAGTGGTTAAATGTTTTATGCAGCCCGCTTAAAGTTGTACGTTTGGCAACATAGTACCCCCGAGTGCCGTGTGACCTTGCCTTGCGCAACTGGAGGGTTGGGCGAAAAGTATCCAGCCAAGCGCATGTGTATAGTCGTTTCAAATGTTCCGTCCACTACAATAGAAACCGTTTTATTCTTCACATTATACATAGGCGTGCGCAGCGTCTAACATTAGACCCGGCACGAGGTGGCGTGGCACAGCTGGGGTCTGGGGCAAAGCCCCAGCCGCCGGAGGCAATTTCGCCGTAGGCGCAAAAATTTTCGGTTGATGCAATAACTTTTATGGCCTAAAACGCGATTTTAAGACGCGACGCTTTCCGGTGCTATAGAATCTTGTGGCCCCTATAGAGCTATGTTTCGTTTCATTTAAATAAAAGATAAATGAAAACTTATTTGCATAGCCCCGGTTGAAGTGTGCCTTTTCGTAAAAACGCGCTACTGACAGTGCATTTTAATTTAAAGACTTATTGAAAGTTAAGTTTAAATTTAAACCGTTGAGTGAGTAATATAGGGTAGAGTCTACCGCCTTATGCTGCCCAACATACTTTATCGGGTAGTAGAAGTTCGCCAAGCGACACGATGACGGAGTTTTTAGCTGTCTTCGTATTTCTTCGGTGAAGTAGTCGACCAATCAGGCTCAGTCATCGTGTCGTTTGGCGAACTTCTACTACCCGACTAAAGTATTTTGGGCAGTAAACGGCAGAAGACAAACTGCCGATGGCGTGGGCCCTCTACCCTATATTTCTCACTCAAGGGTTAAACTGCCCTCGACCCAGGCCGGGTCTAAAGGAATTGGAGCCCAGCGCGGCCCGACCGCCAAGTTGACACATTAGGTACGGCCTGGGCCGAATAGGCCTGGGCCGTGCGCACGCCTATGACATTATAGCAATACATAAAATAGCAAGTCAAATAGAAATTAACACAAATACGTCAAATAGTTCATTTTACGTCGTAGTCTTATGTTACGGCGTACCTGTAACAAGAAGAATTTTCACCATTGAAATTTTACTTGAGGTCTTTGTGAAAACCTGTTTGGCGCAAGTAACTTTATTTCTTAATTTGACAAAACTATTATAATTATATTCCTTATCTTGACAAATACTTTTATCATTTCACAAATTGAAGAGAAATATAAACACATTTCCAGTGAGTAGTTACAAATCTTGTATTTATCCGCTTGACCACGCGCCTTCTGCACCACTTTCATTTGAACAAAGTATCTCGTCAGACCAAGCGCTCTCCCTCCATTGATGTCTTCAACCAACCACGCATCTTCAGTAACACCCCTCTTACCAATGCCCGCTGGAGACGCAGCGCAGAGTTGGCAGCATGGGTCGCATGACGTAGGACGTCCACCTCGAACAGCAAGTTGCGCGAATAAAGAAAGGACACCTGATGGTATAGGCCGCGTGATATACACCCAAACATTGGCATTTAGGGTTAAACTTGAGATACAGAACAACTGGCGAAAGAGGTGAACGGGCACTTTAACACCATCTACAGTACTCGACTAGGCCAATCTAATATTAGTCATAATGGCTGGCTAATTAGTCATAACTCCCAACAAAATATAAACAAATGTCTGTTGTATTATTTAAGACACCAATTTAACGTTTCCTCTTGGATAAAATTGAAAATAACTTCTATTGAATAGTGCTCAACACAAAGATCTCTCAAACGTGTGTCGTGCTTCACTTTTGTCACGTTTTGTACTAATCCCACAACAAAATACGACCAATTATAATAAATTCCCCCTGTAACCCTCTAGACTGCGTATGACAAAACATATTAATAATGTAAAATAAAAAGCTATCAGTATAATTTTTATCATGTTCCTTGTCTTATGTTATTATTCTCATCACAATCATTACAGTAGATTATATTCATTTTCTGTCCGTCGTGTTTAATTTCTCGTTTTCCATATAAATATTTACTCTAAAGTCACTTGTTTAACCTAGACTGCTTCAAGTGTTCACTACTGATGTTGCCAACACTGTTTTTTCTTCTCTTTTATGTTTTTAGTCAGCTTATCTTCTTAGTATTATCAATCTATTTTATATGCCTTCTGCGTATTATTCATATTATTATTATAAGTGTTATTGTTTTTTATTTGTGGTTAAAGTAGCCCTGTATTATTTTAGCCTGATGTATTTTAATGTATCACCTTGTTATACAACAGTTAGTTAATATGCATAAGATTAGTACTAGAATAGAAACCAAGTGAATTTCAAATTGGAACATGTAAATTTAGGTTATAAAGAGTAAAAATTCAAACCTAAATTAAAGCAAACATTACATTACATACCTATCACATCTTATATCATATCGAGCACGCTCTGCCAGCCGTCAACTAGCACACAGGATACCTATCACATCTTATATCATATCAAGTGACCCTCTGCTAAGCCGTCAATTCGCACCTTGGATACGTATCACATCTTATATCATATCAAGTGGCCCTCTTCTAAGCCGTCAACTCTCACTCTTGATACCTATCACATCTTATATCATATCGAGTACCCCCTGCCAGCCGTCAACTCGCACCCTGGATACCTTTCACATCTTATATCATATCAAGTGGCCCTCTGCCAAGCCGTCAACTTGCACACTTTATACCTATCACATCTTATATCATATCAAGTGACCCTCTGCCAAGCCGTCACCTTGCACCCTGGATACCTATCACATCTTATATCATATCAAGTGACCCTCTTCTAAGCCGTCAACTCGCACTCTTGATACCTATCACATCTTATATCATATCAAGTGACCCTCTGCTAAGCCGTCAACTCTCACTCTTGATACCTATCATATATCATATCAAGTCACCCTCTGTCAAGCCGTCAACTCGCACCCCTGATACCTATCACATCTTATATCATATCAAGTGACCCCATGCCAAGCCGTCAACTCGCACCCTGGATACCTATCACATCTTATATCATTTCAAGTGACCCTCTTCTAAGCCGTTAACTCGCACCCTGGATACCTATCACATCTTATATCATATCAAGTTACCCTCTGCCAAGCCGTTAACTCGCACCCTGGATACCTATCACATCTTATATCATATCAAGTGACCCTCTGCCAAGCCGTTAACTCGCACCCTGGATACCTATCACATCTTATATCAAGTGACCCTCTGCCAAGCCGTTAACTCGCACCCTGGATACCTATCACATCTTATATCATATCAAGTACCCTCTGCCAAGCCGTCAACTCGCACCCTGGATACCTATCACATCCTCAATCATATCAAGTGACCCTATACCAAGCCGTCAACTCGCACCCTGGATACCTATCACATCTTATATCATATCAAGTGACCTTCTGCCCAGCCGTCAACTCGCACCCTGGATACCTATCACATCTTATATCAAGTGACCCTCTGCCAAGCCGTTAACTCGCACCCTGGATACCTATCACATCTTATATCAAGTGACCCTCTGCCAAGCCGTTAACTCGCACCCTGGATACCTATCACATCTTATATCATATCAAGTGACCCTCTGCCAAGCCGTTAACTCGCACCCTGGATACCTATCACATCTTATATCAAGTGACCCTCTGCCAAGCCGTTAACTCGCACCCTGGATACCTATCACATCTTATATCATATCAAGTACCCTCTGCCAAGCCGTCAACTCGCACCCTGGATACCTATCACATCCTCAATCATATCAAGTGACCCTATACCAAGCCGTCAACTCGCACCCTGGATACCTATCACATCTTATATCATATCAAGTGACCTTCTGCCCAGCCGTCAACTCGCACCCTGGATACCTATCACATCTTATATCAAGTGACCCTCTGCCAAGCCGCTAACTCGCACCCAGGATACCTATCACATCTTATATCATATCAAGTGACCCTCTTCTTAGCCGTTGACTCGCACCCTGGATACCTTTCACATCTTATATCATATCAAGGGACCCTCTGCCAAGCCGTCAACTCGCATCCTGGATACCTATCACATCTTATATCATATCAAGTGACCCTCTGCCAAGCCGTCGACTCGCAACCTGGATACCTATCACATCTTATATCATATCAAGTGACCCTCTGCCAAGCCGTCAACTCGCACCCTGAATCCCTAGTTCCCGGTCTTCACTTGATACTTAAGTCGCCGATCTTAGATTTGAAAATACTTAGATCACGTGAAGACGACGTCGCGAGTGACTTAGTTGCAGTGGTCTTAGATTACCATGGAGGGGGGTCTTAAGTCTGTCACACAGCCTTGCACACAGCCTTCTCCTGGTTTGTCCGCTCAAAATAATGTATGTCCTTGAGATAAGGTTTGTGTTTGTAGCCTACTGGTAGGCAGGCAGAGGTGATTCCAAGTTTCATTTCATTTTTAAGTTTCATTGGATGTTTAAAATTCCAAAATGATCAAGTCAAAAGTGGCCTCACGCGAAAAAAATGTCGATAAAAAGGAAATTAAGGCTGTAATAACGATATGGTCGAGTGCTTAAATTCAAGATAAGCCCTGTCCCGATGCCTAGGCCCTAGGAGGCCAACCCCAACAAAAGTGCTCTGGACCTAGCTAGAGCTAGACTATCTGCTCTAGGGGAATAGGCGCATAACAGCCTAGACCTAGTTAGTTTAAACCCAAAGATATTGCCGAAGCCCAATCCCAACAAAACTTTCATGCCTACCGGTAGGCCTGGTCAAGATACGTTTTAACAAACATTGGCTTGGCCTAGCTACACGTTGTTCCTTGTGAATATATAGCATTAGTTTATGTGTGATTACGCCCTATTATGAGAGCAGGCCCCTAGGCCTACAAACCACGTTATCGAGGCTAGGCCTACGCCACACATTGTAAGTAATTAATGTAATTTCTAATATCTTTTCAGGGTTCATCGTACTCGATAATTTCGTTTAGGCTCCGACTATATAAGTACTACTCTAACCAGCTTAAACCATTAATGCCATGTTTGCAAATGTTTGCATGGGCGGTTCTTTTTCACTGCCCTGTATAGGATTAAACCTCCGGTCCACTGCCTTGCAAACTGACCATTTTCAGTAACGTGAAGACGCACATGACAATCTTAGTTTGTAATTACCTTAAGTGTATATAAGACTAAGGTACAAGTGAAGACCAGGTATAGGAACAATGAACATTGCTTAGTGTGGGCTGAGCTACTAATAATGTGAATGTGTTGCAGATGAGAGTCCAAGCTCTCATGGTGAGGGGAGCAAGTTAGCGGAGACGTCTGCTGATGAAGAGGGGGCGGAGATGTTTGGTCGAGAGGATGCGGACGATGACTATGCCATGAATGAGAGTGATAATGATGAGGGGGAGGGGGGTGTTGAAGATTCGGATGGAGTTGGTGAAGTTCCAGGTGAAATTGATGGTAATCCAGGTGATATTGGTGACGATCCAGATGAAATTGATGGTAATCCAGGTTACATTAGTGACATTGGTCTAGATTGGGAAGGTGATGATGGAACTGGTGATTATCCAGATGATAATGCTCCTATGAACCCGAGTCGTGAAGGGGTGGGAGATGTTGGAGAGGGGTCTATGGATGAAGCAGAGAGGGCGTGGACTCAAAGGCAGAAGGACCGAGCCAGCATAGATACAATTCTGAGCTATCCTACAGCAAAAAGTAAGTTGTTTCCACCACAAAAAAGCAGTGATATTAATATTCATATCATTTCACCGTATTAAATCAACAACTGGATTGGTTTTGAAACGGTTCTTTACAATTACTTTGCTGTTGCTAGTCGTATTTATTACTTGTACATAGCTTAAAAATTATCAATTTTTTAATAATGCCAATTTTCTTCAAATCAGTTATAAAACTAATTTAGAAAGGTGAACATTAACAAAGCTAAATAATTGACTACAACTCAGAATAATTATAACATTCATGACGTAGCCCACGCTGGCCACAGCGCTGGTAGCCAGCTTTATTTGCGCGCGCACCCTTATAACATTTATGACGTAGCTCAGCGCTGACCACCTGCGCTGTTTGCCAGCTTTATTTGCGCGCGCACCCTTATACTATCAATATTATTCATCTAGAAGTAGTTTATCGTGGAACTAAACCAGTTCCATCATATCATCACTAAAACTGGCTCGGAATTACAAACGCACCGGTACTGAAATGTACTGTTGCAGGTAAAGATGAGAACAACACTCTTATTGTCTAAATAATAGTACAGGCAAATTTGAAACCTGTTGACATTATAGGACACATGCAACAGCGAAATACAAAATAATTGTGTAGCCTTTATTGTTGTAGGTAAAGATGATAATAGGCCAATCAACTATTAGTAATACATAATGTAGCTCAAAGAGATGAGAGGGCATTAGGTGGTTGGTGCTAATTTGGGGTTTTGACTCGTAAATAATGTTAGATCTAGTTTAACTTTTTTCATATGTACGCGTACTACGGTAGTCCTAAACAAAAATTTAACGCCTTATATACTTGGCCTTGACGGAAGAACAAGTAGTGTTCTGCGCTTTTCATGAACTGGAGCCATCATGAATTAGAGCACTGTATTTTTAGTAGTTCAAGAAACGAACTATTTGACCCAAGGTCGTCGGTACAGAAAATGTTTGTGGAAACAAGTATTGTATGTGATGGTTACTAACATATTCCAAAAAACTTAACCGCTAGCCAACTGTCCGGATCATTACAATTAATTAAAATGTTAATAGTTATTTTAATTCATAGCGTTATTTTCAGATTTCCAAAACTCGATCTTCAAATTTTTTTTTAGTCTTTAAGAAAAAACATTTGAATATGTACCAAAATATGTGAATCCAGAAATAAAACATATTCTGGTAACATTCGATGCCCTAAATAAAAATCGCTTTTTATGCAACGGGTCTCACTTTAAGCCCAAGAGTGCCAGTTTGTATACATCATTGAGATAATCTGTCGTAGTTCGGTGAGTAATATTAATGGCCAAGAAGGTTTTTTGTGTTTTATCGTGGGTTTAAGTATTTCGAAAAATAGTTGTTTTTCCAATCCCCACATAATACTTCCTCTTTGTAGATTGATTGATTAATTGATTGATTGACTGATTGATATCGGTTTAAATTATTGGTGGGATTAAGGCCAAAGAGGCATTTTCTTACTTCACAATACAATTACAATTTTATGGAAACAAAATTAATTGGTATTAAGACTAGCCATTCATCCATTTTGTTTATACAGTTTAATTTAAAGTCAGGGTCAACATTATTATACATATAACATAATCGAGTACTGAAACTAACAGAATTATTATCGAGTTTTTGGAAGCTTTGCACTGCATTTCGTCTGGCATCACCCGTTTGACCTGTCCGGCTATGCGGGGGTGGGGGGGGGGGGGGGGGGGGCTACCAGAAGCAAACGCTTCTGCTGGCATAGGTCTCGGGATTAATGAGCACACATACCTGCCGTCCACGTTAGTTTACATAATTATCATTTTTCGTAGGAATACCCGTTATTGGGTGCACACCAGCTTTACCTGATGTGCCCCTCTTCAGGTGACTAACTAGGTTATTAGGGTGTTTGGATAGCTGGGAAGGAATGTTCGAGGGCTATTAGTAGGACTCAATTCGCCTGAGGAAAACCTAGGAAAACCCCTTCTGTCAGGACTGCCGGTAGCCGTAATCGAACCGGCGACCTCCCGAATTAGAGTCTCGCGTCTTACCGCTGAAACACCGCTATCGGTGATCAGATAACAATCCCTGTGTAGGTAATGCCTAAATGCACCGATGTCAAAAGACCTATGCCACAAACGTCTCGGATATAATACGAGACAAGTGAGCAACACGTTGAGTCATCGAATGAGAGACAAGAAATTAGTGACCAAAAAGATAACATAACAATCCTTCATGGGTATACCTTTCAAGATACTTATCTCTATGAAGCTTATAAACGGGCTAAGTCGCAGATGATAGTCTCAACGTAGACGAATTTAACAGTTTTCGTACACGTAGGCCCATAGTAGATTAATCCATGACAGGAGAAAATGTGTCAGTTTTAAAAGGACATTTTTTTCGGATAAGGTCCGCATGAAGATCGGTGACGACGAAATCTGAATTAATCCTCTGGTTTTGTTTCAAACGTTTATTAGCAACCAAAGGTGATATTTAATCTGTTCAATGTATGAGCTATGTATAGGGGGGCAGAAGGCAGTGGTAAGCATGCATGGCGGAGAGCAAACTGAAAACCTTGATAACTCCCGCTACCGATGGTTTACGGAACAGACTGCGTCAGGAACACGTTTTAGGGCTGAACCGCGTGCTAAATAGGTACAACAGAGTAGGAGTGTACAATCAAATAAATGCGTGGAAAGAGTAGACATGAATCCATCACAATGGAGATGGGCTAGAAAGAAGTTAAAAATACTTCCAGTGGTGTGTGATTTAGCACCAGCCCCCGATAATCTACTATAAGTTACACGGTGTTGATGTAAAACTGATTGCCACTCAAAAAGGTGTGCTCGTCTGCCGGGAGGAATGCAATGTAAGCAACTTTACCATTACATTAAATGTTATTTAACATTTCACCTGCTGTTTACCATTTACTGATATGGACCTGTAACCTTGACAATCATGTTTATATGAGATCGTTGTATTCAAATTAAAATTCATTAAATTATTCTGAGAAATAGCTTTATGAAAACGTATTCTGAAATAAGAATGTGTCCTTATATTTTAGGTCCCGGCGTATAGTGCCATACTTTGTCTTTTTCCAGGTTTGACATCACGTTTTTTGTCTGAATCTCTTCAGTTTTGTTTTATATATGTGAGCTTTTATCATTGTTTTTACTTTATTTTACAAGTTTTTTTATTATTGCTTACCTGACGTTTTTCCAAATGCTCGGTAGAGTACACAAACTTGTCAAATATTGCAACATTATTAATTAATATTTTAATGTTGTTATGTATAGTTTATTGTGCGGAATAAAAATATCTATCCATATACCTATCATGTCAAGTGAGAAACATTGATAAAACCGATAAAAACGTGTTTAAAATAGATACGCCGTAACCTTAATTTAATAATTTTAAATGTGTATCTAGTACGATCTTATTAATAATTCGTAAGTAGTTATTGACCTCTAGTAACCCCCGTGGGACAAAACGAAGTCACTTAACATCATAAATTTCAACCATTAGCAGTAAACGTTCATTTGAATCCAAACTCGGCTAGTTCGGGTAAATTTAAAATTTTGAAGTGTAATTAGAATTAGAATTTTAATTAAAGCTCCATATAAAAAACCCTTGTCGTCGGATTTTTGCGGATTTTGACTCTGTTAAAAGGGATTGTTTTCTGAAATAAAGTTTCCAAAAACATATATGTTGCAATTTGTCCTGGGTCAAACCCAAAATGGCCTGGATCATATGTAAAAAGATATGATAAAATGCAATAAATATGCCATTATTACTAATTAATAGATTCGAATTGACGTACATCCATACAAGCGGCGAGGGGTGAGAAGTGTGAGAATGGTGCGCACCGCTCGTGGATTCCCGGAGAACTGTGTAACGTCCGTTTTGTTGTGGCGCGGCCACACGCCGCCATCCGGCCGTTCCTGCGTTCACATCACCCGCCACCCAGACACTCTAGTAGTTCCCCTTCGCACCGCGGCAGCTACAGCGTTGGGGTAGTTGTCACGGGAGACGATCGAGGCAGAGACAGTGCAGCGCCGACCGGCCAGCGATACACACCACGTGTAAGCCGTACGTGCCTGGCCTCTGGGGGGGGGGGGGGCGTTTCTCGGGCGACGTCACGTTGTTGTTCCGTCGTACTCCGTTATACCCAGGCCTTGGGTCGTAGTAGGGGGCTACCTCCAAGTCGCTGACGGTCTACGTCCTGCGGGTGATGTCCACGTCCTGGTCCGGGTCAACCGCCTGGCCAAGAGCGGGCCTCCGGCGGTCACCTGTTCGAGCCCTGGAGGGGGGGGGGGGGGGGGGGGTACGTCTACTCCTGGATGATCCACCAACTCACCAGGTTATCCGTGTGCGCCGCCTAAATCTATCGGTCCCGTTTTGTTCTTGTTTACTTGCTGTTCGCTCCGGCCCTGCTGTGGACTTTCGTCAGCGCAGTTGCGCCCCTCAAGGAACCGGGGTCAAACCCCCCGCCCCATTTTTTTTTGCTATTGGGTGATATAGTGTCGCCCGTCCACATCAACGAACGATTAGCGTTTAAGTGCCACTACTGTATTGTATTATTGTATGTATTTTTGTATATCATATGTCTGTGCTGCGCACTTTGTTTATAACGGAGGTACTGGTGTACTAATTAAGTTTATAACGGTGGTGCTGGTGGGTCAAGACTCATGAGACCATAGTCTCCCACGCCTTTGTTGAATTTACTTTATTCTGGGGAGCGCGATAGTGCTTATGGTGAAACATTTTTTTGTATTGTGTTATCAACAATCAGAGGGGGCCTGTCCCCGAAACACATGAAGGGTGTGACCGTTATATTGTGTAATTTTGTGTCAGGTGTGTAATTGCCAATCACCTCTCGGTGTTGGTAAGGCATTCACCCTGCTGTGTATATTTTCCTTCTAAATAAACATACTTCACCGCTGCCCCGAGCTTCGGTCTACCGGGACTAACCTTTGGCACGATCGTTCCTTCGTTCTTCCCTCAGTCGCTGCCTAGTCCTGGGAAATTTTCTTTCATTAAGAACGTGGAGCCCGAATATTTTTATTACCACACCCCCAACCTCTTATTATTGTTCGACTTCTGGCCCACGCCCTTCTTCACTGCAGCTATGCCAGGGCGGTGATTGGGGGGTGTTACATTTGGAGCCCGACGGGGGGCCCAGTTTATCGTGGTAGGGTATCATCATCCCAGGTGTTGCAGCCCCGGTTGGAATTGGAATATTCGGCGATGAGTGTGTCAAAGGAAAGTTTGTGGGCTGAGGCCGTGGATTTGTTTCAAGGTACTGCGTTGGTTTGGTTCCGGTCAATGCGTAGGCAAATCCATTCCTGGGAGGAACTTATCGTTGAACTACGCCGACAGTTTCAGCCAAGCGACTACGACGACAATTTACTCCTGGAGATACGGGCACGCACCCAAGGCGAGTCGGAACCCATGGGCCTGTTCATCGCGGCCATGGACAACATATTTGCCAGGCTTTCATTGCAGGTGTCGGAAGAAGAGCAATTGAGTATTATCAGAAAGAACCTTCAACCTTATTTGTCGGAAAGACTCTGCCTCCTTGAAATAGCTTCGATTGGGAAACTTCGCTCGTTAGGTCGTAGGATAGAAGAAAATTTGGTTCTCTCTCGCAAGTTCAAAGCACCACCACCACCCAAGAATTTCCTCGAACCGGATTTGGTGTATAGGTGTACAACGAGCTCTAAGGCATGGATCGAGGTAGTGACAGCCGCCAGTATGGTCGATTCCCAGGCAATCCAGCCAGTGCCCAACCCGTCTCTCACTTGTTGGAACTGCAGAGAGGGTGGCCACCTATTCCGCCAATGTCCACAGCCTAGAGGCGATCACCAATTTTGTTATAGGTGCGGAAAAGCGGGGACAACTTTAGCTCTTTGCACTAATTTCCGGTGTAAGAGGTCGGTAAACGAGGATGGACAATGCGACTAGGTAGCGGTCAGCGTACCAGTCCATCCAATCAAGCTACTAATCAAGGGCGTGGCTACTGTAAAGTTTCGTCCGGGTGTGCGACACCCATGTCCAGAAATGTCGTGGATGGTCGTTTATACTTTACTGTAGAAATATTAGGCCGAAAAATCGAGGGTTTACTAGATTCTGGGGCGTCTCGTACCATACTGGGAGAGGGAGGAAGATTGCTGATCCAGAAGTTGGGTTTCAAGTCGCAACCGACCACGATAAAAGTGCAAGTGGCCAACGGGGAAGCTTGTGAAATAGCTGGTGTCGTGGATCTACCCATAACGCTGATGGATCGCAGCATTCTACTTCCGGTCATGGTTGTACCGGCTATCAAAAGTCGTCTAATTTTAGGTATCGATTTCTGGACAAAGGTTGGTTTGGTTCCGGATGCCTGTCGGGGTGCTTGGTCCTTTTCGGAGGAGGCGGAACTCACCGTCGATTCCATAAAGGTGTTGCGGCCGAGAGAGAACCTGACCGCGGAACAAGAGAGACGCCTTGAGTTGCTTTTAGAGAAAAATTTACGTGAGGAACCCTTCGGAAGAGCCACGCCCCTAATTGAGCACCGAATTGATACCGGTGACACCCCGCCCATAAAACAGCGGTATTACCCAGCGTCGCCTGTGGTCCTCCAGGAAATTCACAAGGAATTGGATAACATGTTGCGTGACGACGTTGTTGAGCCGTCCAACAGCCCATGGAGTTCTGCCATTCTCTTGATCAAGAAGCCATCAGGGGGGTACCGTTTCGTAGTCGATTATCGCAAAGTGAATCATATTAGCAAGAAAGACGCCTACCCGATTCCGTATGTGTCAGCCATTCTCGATAGATTGCGCGAATGTAGATACCTGTCATCACTCGACATCAAAAACGCGTTTTGGCAAATCAGTGTTGAGGAAGCTAGTCGGGAGAAGACTGCGTTAACGGTGCCAGGGCGTGGTTTGTACAAGTTCAAGAGGATGCCATTCGGACTAAACAATAGTGCGGCCACTTGGCAAAGATTAATTGATCGTGTCCTGGGCCCAGACCTGGAGCTATATGTCTTCGTCTATCTTGACGACATTATAGTGATCACCCCAACATTCCAAAAACACTTGGAAGTGTTGGAAGAAATTTTCCGTCGGTTAAGGGAGGCCTCACTCCATTTGAATTTAGAGAAATGTCATTTCGTACGTCCCGAATTGCACTACTTGGGGTATGTCGTCAATAATAGCGGGCTTCACGTGGACCCAGAAAAAGTCCAAGCTATTGTGAATTTCCCCAGACCCACCAAAGTCAAACACTTGCGGCAGTTCTTGGGGATGGCTTCGTGGTACCGCAGGTTTATCAAAGACATTGCCGTCGTAGTAGCCCCACTGACGGCAATGTTGAAAAAGAACGTGAAATTGTCTTGGACTGACGAGGCAGAACAAGCCTTCAGTTCCCTGAAGCAATGTTTAGTGTGTGCCCCCGTGTTGTCATGCCCAAATTTCGACAAGCCATTTATCCTCCAGACGGATGCTTCAGAGTACGGTATAGGTTGTGTACTGTCACAAGAGCTGGATGACGGCGAGCACGTCATCGCGTATGGCAATAGGGCATTGTCTAAGTCGGAGCGGAAATTCTCGGTAACCGGAAAGGAATGTTTAGCAGTGTTGTGGGCCGTAGAGCGCTATAGACCGTATATTGAAGTATCCCGGTTTACCGTCGTTACCGACCACCACTCATTACTGTGGCTCAACAATCTCAGAGACCCGGTTGGTCGATTAGCCCGGTGGGCAGTGCGGTTGCAACAATACGACTTCGATCTCAAACATCGCAAGGGCGCAGCCCATGTCGTCCCCGACGCATTGTCGCGAGAGGTTGAGAAGATTGAGCCGGTGAAGGTGGTTGCCCCGATTCAGGATAAGTGGTATCTTAAGATGTGCGATCGTGTCCGTGATGACCCCCAGGCATATCCGAATTGGCGTTTGGAAGGACTAAGTCTCTACAAGTGGTGCATGGACCACCACAAGTTGCCCAACGACGAAAATAATTGAAAGCTTGTCCTGCCTAAGGAACTCAGACTGGAGGCAATCGGTCAATCGCATGACGAACCATTGGCGGGACACCGTGGCGTTTAGAAAACGTTGGCAAGGTTGGCTATAAATTACTACTGGCCAAGGATGAAGGGAGACGTTTGCAGATATGTTAGTGGGTGCCACACTTGTGCCCGATATAAAATTGAACAAAGACGTCCCGCTGGGCTACTGGCTCCCCGTACGTTTCCCCACCAGCCAGGAGAAGTCCTCACCATGGACCTTATTGGCCCACTACCTCCGTCAATGAAGCGGCATCGGTTCATTCTGGTTGTCCAAGACAGCCACACGAAGTGGATGTATCTTTTCCCATTGCGGAACGCCGATTCCCAATCCGTGTTACACCCCCTCATAAACAACCTGTTCCTGGAAAGTGGGGTCCCACGTGAATTGATTGTTGATAACGGGAGACAGCTGGTCAGCCGGGAATTTTGCGAGGCCATGGAGGCATACGGCGTTGAGATCCAGTTCACCCCGTTTAACCATCCCCAAGCCAACCCCGTGGAGAGGCTAAATAAGGAGGTGGGGAATCTGTTGTCTATATTCGTAGGCGAGAACCAACGCAAGTGGGATGTCTTGCTGCCGCAGATACAATACGTTCTACGAACGTGCAAACATGAAACAACGAAGTATACACCCGCCTATCTGCAACTTGGAAGGGAGTGGGACTCTCAGGGAAGCGTAACCGTGATCCCAGGGATAAGGCCGGCCACATCGTGGACCGCGGCATTGAGGAGAAATGAGCCGCCCTAGACAACATCTCAGAAAGAGTGCAGATCAACGTCCAAGAGGCACAACAGCGGCAGGAGCGGAATTACAATCTTCGCCACCGTCCAATTCAGTTTAGCGTAGGAGAGAGAGTATGGCGGAGAAACTTTGCCTTATCCGATGCCAGTAAACACTTCACAGCCAAATTAGCGCCGAACTTTGTCGGCCCATACGTTATCTCTCGCAGAGTATCTTCAGTTGTATTGGAGTCAGAAGATGTAAACGGGAGACCATCGGGACGATGGCACGTGGTGGATCTGAAAGAACTTGCTGACCGTTGATGGCCTTTTTTTTTTTTTTTTTTCCTTCCCGAAGCGGGGGGGGGGGAGGTGTAACGTCCGTTTTGTTGTGGCGCGGCCACACGCCGCCGACCGGCCGTTCCTGCGTTCACATCACCCGCCACCCAGACACAATAGTAGTTCCCCTTCGCACCGAGACTGCCACAGCGTTGGGGTAGTTGTCACGGGAGACGATCGAGGCAGAGTCAGTGCAGCGCCGACCGGCCATCGATACACACCACGTGTAAGCCGTACGTGCCTGGCCTCTGTAGGGGGCGTTTCTCGGGCGACGCCCCGTTGTTGTTCCGTCGTACTCCGTTATACCCAGGCCTTGGGTCGTAGTAGGGGGCTACCTCCAAGTCGCTGACGGTCTACGTCCTGCGGGTGATGTCCACGTCCTGGTCCGGGTCAACCGCCTAGCCAAGAGCGGGCCTCCGGCGGTCACCTGTTCGAGCCCTGGAGGTGAAGGGGGGGGGTACGTCTACTCCTGGATGATCCACTAACTCACCAGGTTATCCGTGTGCGCCGCCTAAATCTATCGGTCCCGTTTTGTTCTTGTTTACTTGCTGTTCGCTCCGGCCCTGCCGTGGACTTTCGTCAGCGCAGTTGCGCCCCTCAAGGAACCGGGGTCAAACCCCCCGCCCCATTTTTTTTGCTATTGGGTGATATAGTGTCGCCCGTCCACATCGACGAACGATTAGCGTTTAAGTGCCACTACTGTATTGTATTATTGTATGTATTTTTGTATATCATATGTCTGTGCTGCGCACTTTGTTTATAAAGGAGGTACTGGTGTACTAATTAAGTTTAGAACGGTGGTGCTGGTGGGTCAAGACTCATGAGACCATAGTCTTCCACGCCTTTGTTGAATTAACTTTATTCTGGGGAGCGCGATAGTGCTTATGGTGAAACATTTTTTTGTATTGTGTTATCAACAGTCAGAGGGGGCCTGTCCCCGAAACACATGAAGGGTGTGATCGTTATATTGTGTTATTTTGTGTCAGGTGTGTAATTGCCAATCACCTCTCGGTGTTGGTAAGGCATTAACCCTGCTGTGTATATCTTCCTTCTAAATAAACATACTTCACCGCTGCCCCGAGCTTCGGTCTACCGGGACTAACCTTTGGCACGATCGTTCCTTCGTTCTTCCCTCAGTCGCTGCCTAGTCCTGGGAAATTTTCTTTCAGGAAGAACGTGGAGCCCGAATATTTTTATTACCACACCCCCACCCTCTTATTATTGTTCGACTTCTGGCCCACGCCCTTCTTCACTGCAGCTATGCCAGGGCGGTGATTGGGGGGTGTTACATTTGGAGCCCGACGTGGGGCCCAGTTTATCGTGGTAGGGTATCATCATCCCAGGTGTTGCAGCCCCGGTTGGAATTGGAATATTTGACTTTGCTATCTTCTCGTTCGGCGGTGTTTATTGGTCGTGTGGCTTGTATTGTGTTCCCTGGGGAATTTTTGTCTTTTTTCCTTAAGATTTGGTGTACCGTCAATCGGCTGGCAGCGTTACCTTCTTCCTTAGTAAAGAGAGAATTTCTACATCATGGGAGATTTCGAGCGTGAATTGGGTGAGCTTAAAATAAAACTGACCCTGTTGAGTGCATTGATATCCGATTATGAGGGTGCTAGCGATCAGCAACGCCGCATATCCTTTCTGTTCGCTTCTATCGAGAGACGTCAAGGATGATTGGTACCTGTCACTGAGGAGAACAGGGTAGTGTGGGAATAAGTGACCGTCGGGTTAGGTATTCTTAAAACACGTTTCGCAGCCATGGAGGAAGCCGTCGGCCTACACCAACCCATCTTCCCAGACAGAGGAGATCGCAGAGAACGCCCCGACGCGGTGAAGCACGTACCAGTGGCAAAATGGGGCATACATTTTAGTGGGAACGATGCGAATGCGAGTCTCGGGTCTTTCTTAGAGAGAGTGGAGGAGCTATGTACTGCGAGGAGTGTGTCAAAGGAAAGTTTGTGGGCTGAGGCCGTGAATTTGTTTCAAGGTTCCGCGTTGGTTTGGTTCCGGTCCATGCGCAGGCAAATCCATTCCTGGGAGGAACTTATCGTTGAACTACGCCGACAGTTTCAGCCAAGCGACTACGACGACAATTTACTCCTGGAGATACGGGCACGCACCCAAGGCGAGTCGGAACCCATGGGCCTGTTCATCGCGGCCATGGACAACTTATTTGCCAGGCTTTCATTGCAGGTGTCGGAAAAAGAGCAATTGAGTATTATCAGAAAGAACCTTCAGCCTTATTTGTCGGAAAGACTCTGCCTCCTTGAAATAGCTTCGATTGGGAAACTTCGCTCGTTAGGTCGTAGGATAGAAGAAAATTTGGTTCTCTCTCGCAAGTTCAAAGCACCGCCACCACCCAAGAATTTCCTCGAACCGGATTTGCGTATAGGGGCACAACGAGCTCTAAGGCACGGATCGAGGTAGTGACAGCCGCCAGTATGGTCGATTCCCAGGCAATCCAGCCAGTGCCCAACCCGTCTCTCACTTGTTGGAACTGCAGAGAGGGTGGCCACCTATTCCGCCAATGTCCACAGCCTAGAGGCGATCACCAATTTTGTTATAGGTGCGGAAAAGCGGGGACAACTTTAGCTCTTTGCACTAATTTCCAGTGTAAGAGGTCGGGAAACGAGGATGGACAATGCGACTAGGTAGCGGTCAGCGTACCAGTCCATCCAATCAAGCTACTAATCAAGGGCGTGGCTACTGTAAAGTTTCGTCCGGGTGTGCGACACCCATGTCCAGAAATTGTCGTGGATGGTCGTTTATACTTAACTGTAGACATATTAGGCCGAAAAATCGAGGGTTTACTAGATTCTGGGGCGTCTCGTACCATACTGGGAGAGGGAGGAAGATTGCTGATCCAGAAGTTGGGTTTCAAGTTGCAACCGACCACGATTGAAGTAGAAACACAATTTATTAAATTATAAACAAACAAGGTACATGTATTCTTCATAAAATTTCCTAAGTAGTAACTTTTAACATTTTAACATAAAATAAAGACAAAAACATAAAGGTTGGCAATTCGGCAAGAAAAATTACATATATAAGATGAGGAAAAAAAGTTGAAAAAAAACCTCTTCGGAAGAGAGTAAGACGTAACTTAATTAAATTAATGAACACACATAGTTATAGCAGGTACTCTCTTGAAATAAAATTGGCTTTAGTAAGATTGAACAAAAAGGACAGAATTAAAGTAAAATATGTTTTGTACGTTTATGTTTGTACCTTTTATATTTAAGTGAATCTAGACAGTAGTCTCCTATACTAGATATTAAATTATTATGAATATTAACATTACATTTAGAGTAAAAGCGATCAGTGATATTAAACACAAAATCCTTAATAGTAGGTAGATTAAAAGCGTTATGTAGGTCGAATATCCATGTGCTTCGTGGTAAGTTTCCTGCCATTCTTAAACATTTATTCTGTACTATTTGTAGCAACCGACCACGATAAAAGTGCAAGTGGCCAACGGGGAAGCTTGTGAAATAGCTGGTGTCGTGGATCTACCCATAATGCTGATGGATCGCAGCATTCTACTTCCGGTCATGGTTGTACCGGCTATCAAAAGTCGTCTAATTTTAGGTATCGATTTCTGGACAAAGGTTGGTTTGGTTCCGGATGCCTGTCGGGGTGCTTGGTCCTTTTCGGAGGAGGCGAAACTCACCGTCGATTCCATAAAGGTGTTGCGGCCGAGAGAGAACCTGACCGCGGAACAAGAGAGACGCCTTGAGTTGCTTTTAGAGAAAAATTTGCGTGAGGAACCCTTTGGAGGAGCCACGCCCCTAATTGAGCACCGAATTGATACCGGTGACACCCCGCCCATAAAACAGCGGTATTACCCAGCGTCGCCTGTGGTCCTCCAGGAAATTCACAAGGAATTGGATAACATGTTGCGTGACGACGTTGTTGAGCCGTCCAACAGCCCATGGAGTTCTGCCATTCTCTTGATCAAGAAGCCATCAGGGGGGTACCGTTTCGTAGTCGATTATCGCAAAGTGAATCATATTAGCAAGAAAGACGCCTACCCGATTCCGTATGTGTCAGCCATTCTCGATAGATTGCGCGAATGTAGATACCTGTCATCACTCGACATCAGTAACGCGTTTTGGCAAATCAGTATTGAGGAAGCTAGTTGGGAGAAGACTGCGTTTACGGTGCCAGGGCGTGGTTTGTACCAGTTCAAGAGGATGCCATTCGGACCTCACAATAGTGCGGCCACTTGGCAAAGATTAATTGATCGTGTCCTGGGCCCAGACCTGGAGCCATATGTCTTCGTCTATCTTGACGACATTATAGTGATCACCCCCACATTCCAAAAACACTTTGAAGTGTTGGAATAAATTTTCCGTCGGTTAAGGGAGGCCTCACTCCATTTGAATTTAGAGAAATGTCATTTCGTACGTCCCGAATTGCACTACTTGGGGTATGTCGTCAATAATAGCGGGCTTCACGTGGACCCAGAAAAAGTCCAAGCTATTGTGAATTTCCCCAGACCCACCAAAGTCAAACACTTGCGGCAGTTCTTGGGGATGGCTTCGTGGTACCGCAGGTTTATCAAAGACTTTGCCGCCGTAGTGGCCCCACTGACGGCAATGTTGAAAAAGAACGTGAAATGGTCTTGGACTGACGAGGCAGAACAAGCCTTTAGTTCCCTGAAGCAATGTTTAGTGTGTGCCCCCGTGTTGTCATGCCCAAATTTCGACAAGCCATTTATCCTCCAGACGGATGCTTCAGAGTACGGTATAGGTTGTGTACTGTCACAAGAGCTGGATGATGGCGAGCACGTCATCGCGTATGGCAGTAGGGCATTGTCTAAATTGGAAGTGGAAATTCTCGGTAACCGAAAAGGAATGTTTAGCAGTGTTGTGGGCCGAAGAGCGCTATAGACCGTATATTGAAGTATCCCGGTTTACCGTCATTACCGACCACCACTCATTACTGTGGCTCAACAATCTCAGAGACCCGGTTGGTCGATTGGCCCGGTGGGCAGTGCGGTTGCAACAATACGACTTCGATCTCAAACATCGCAAGGGCGCAGCCCATGTCGTCCCCGACGCATTGTCGCGAGCGGTTGAGAAGATTGAGCCGGTGGAGGTGGTTGCCCCGATTCAGGATCAGTGGTATCTTAAGATGTGCGATCGTGTCCGTGATGACCCCCAGGGAGATCCGAATTGGCGTTTGGAAGGACTTAGGTTGGAATTCATAGTCGGCCCCTACACCTAGGGGCACCCATTGTTGCTATGGATTTGTTTTGTTTATGGGAAATAACATGGAAACAACTGTTACCTTGGTAACAATGGGCGCCCCTAGGTGTAGGGGACGACTATGAATTCCAACCTAAGTCTCTACAAGTGGTGCATGGACCACCACAAGTTGCCCAACGACGAAAATAATTGGAAGCTTGTCCTGCCTGAGGAACTCAGACTGGAGGCAATCGGTCAATCGCATGACGAACCATTGGCGGGACACCGTGGCGTTTATAAAACGTTGGCAAGGTTGGCCATAAACTACTACTGGCCAAGGATGAAGGGAGACGTTTGCAGATATGTTAGTGGGTGCCACACTTGTGCCCGATATAAAATTGAACAAAGACGTCCCGCTGGACTACTGGCTCCCCGTACGTTTTCCCACCAGCCAGGTGAAGTCCTCACCATGGACCTTATTGGCCCACTACCTCCGTCAATGAAGCGGCATCGGTTCATTCTGGTTGTCCAAGACTGCCACACGAAGTGGATGTATCTTTTCCCATTGCGGAACGCCGATTCCCAATCCGTGTTACACCCCCTCATAAACAACGTGTTCCTGGAAAGTGGGGTCCCACGTGTATTGATTGTTGATAACGGGAGACAGCTGGTCAGCCGGGAATTTTGCGAGGCCATGGAGGCATACGGCGTTGAGATCCAGTTCACCCCGTTTAACCATCCCCAAGCCAACCCCGTGGAGAGGCTAAATAAGGAGGTGGGGAATCTGTTGTCTATATTCGTAGGCGAGAACCAACGCAAGTGGGATGTCTTGCTGTCGCAGATACAATACGTTCTACGAACGTGCAAACATGAAACAACGAAGTATACACCCGCCTATCTGCAACTTGGAAGGGAGTTGGGACTCTCAGGGAAGCGTAACCGTGATCCCAGGGATGAGGCCGGCCACATCGTGGACCGCGGCATTGAGGAGAAATGGGCCACCCTAGACAACATCCGAGAAAGAGTGCAGATCAACGTCCAAGAGGCACAACAGCGGCAGGAGCGGAATTACAATCTTCGCCACCGTACAATTCAGTTTAGCGTATGAGAGAGAGTATGGCGGAGAAACTTTGCCTTATCCGATGCCAGTAAACACTTCACAGCCAAATTAGCGCCGAAGTATGTTGGCCCATATGTTATCTCTCGCAGAGTATCATCAGTTGTATTGGAGTTTGAAGATGTAAATGGGAGACCATCGGGACGATGGCACGTGGTGGATCTGAAAGAACTTGCTGACCGTTGATGGCCTTTTTTTTTTGAACGTGGAGCCCGAATATTTTTATTACCACACCCCCACCCTCTTGTTATTGTTCGACTTCTGGCCCACGCCCTTCTTCACTGCAGCTATGCCAGGGCGGTGATTGGGGAGTGTTACAACTGGCCTTTGGTAAACTTGCCCGCCATAATTGAAACGAGGGTGGTGAGCATGAGCGCCCTAGTGATATTCTATTTTTGCTGTCAAACATTGTATAATCGTAGACGCCAATTTAGGTGCAAGGCGGGATATGCCGCTCTCCACTGAGGCAGAATAAGTGGGGTCCGGCGGGCGAGACACCCCTTATATTATCCACCTGCGCGCTACAGGTTTGCCACGTTTCTACATTCAGTGCAGTATCGGTCATCTCGATCGTCTCCCGGCGTATGGTCAGTCATCGTTGTATAGATTTTGCAACGCAGGAAAGATCTATGGTACTCTATTGAAGTTTACGGTTGATTAGTTTTCTGAGGAGTTAACGCGCGTGTAAGTGCTGCTCTTTGGTAAAATTAGTAAGTTATCCTTTGAAGATTAGATCTTGCCCTCAAAATGAAGTTCCGTCTTAAAGAATTGTTTATATATTCGTCAACCTGGGTGTTCGAAGTGAAGTCACGTGGTTGGTGTCGAAGCTACGGAAAAAAAAATTTCAAGGAAATAATTTTGTTTTTTCTTTTACGGTGTTGAGTGAAGGAAATATTAATGGACTGTTCGAGAGATCCCTAGAACTCGGAATAAATAGGCGACAACTCTAAGGGCCAAAAACATTGTTACCACTTATGTTTTGAACAATAATGGGTCTAAAAAACAAAATTGGTGACATGACCATTCTGTGCCCGAGAAGCAGAAGGGTCTAAGTCACAATTGTCGTTTTGTTCACAACATCATTTAAAGAAGTATAATGTGTAAAATGGAAGCTTATTAACTTGTTCCTACCTGCACTTTTCAAAACACAAGGTTACAAAGAAAACACTGTACATTATTATGCTTCATAAAACTTTTGTTATTTTTTTTTTTTTTTTTTAATCAAAACGATAATTTACTTTTGGACATAGATCTTTTTGCTACTGAAATAGTTTTAGCAGTAATGGACTTGGGTCATTATAATCAAAAACTATATTTTTGTTTGTACCAAAAATGCATTTATTTTTTCAAATAATACATACTATTGTTTCCACTTCCTATTATTTATTCATATTAGTGATGAATATTGGAAAGAATTTGAGATTGATTGTTTTTAAATCAAGAAAAGAAATGCTAGCATTTTCAATTAAATAAGAAAAGGTTGTGTTGAACGAACACAAAACATAAGGACAATCTTCTAGGACACCAAGGACCACTAAATCGCCGATAGCGTGCGCGTTAGGTTTTGGAGTTCGACAACACCACGCCAGGGGATTTATTGGACCTTGCTAGGATACTGTTATCGTTCAATGCTGCTATCTTCAAGGTGGTGGTTGAAAATCATCCCAATCTCCATTAGTACCATCATCAGGATAAGTTGATGCATCTTCATCTTGGAGAAGATCGTGGTAAAATGAGTGGAATGATTTTGGAATCCACTGCATCAAGGTTTGAAGGTCCTTATACTTCAAAGGATTGATCGGCTTTTGGCTACTTAGTACTGGCAATTCATTTGGTAGTTTGAATTCGGCCCGCACTTTACGCTTCATGTTTAATACATTGAAGTCTTCATCGTTTAATAAGTTTTTAAGAATACTTTACCAGGTTCATTTGCTCGGAGCTGAAACCATGAAACTTGAGATATAAGAAATTGTGAACCATTTTCAGACTTTTTACGGGCGATTACTGGTGACTCACGACCAACTAAGAGTTCAGAAACATCCTTGAAGTCTTCTTTTTCCATTTCTATGACATGTGGGTCAAATCAATACAAGTCCTGATAAAAGTAGACCAATCATGTGGAATGCTGATTTGCAGATGTTTTATCATTTTCTTTTTCCTTTCAATGATTAAATGGATTCCATCAACCTCCATGTGGGTATGTCCCTTTAAAAGGTACTTGTGATTAATAACGCGTAGATTCGGTACTACATGAAGTATATACATATACATAACTAGTAACACACTGTTGCGATTTTGCCCCGCACAATTGTCAGACCAGAATGTTACTATTTCAGTATCCACTGACAGCGTAGATTGTGCCCATTTAAGAACCGTTGATGCAATTTCGTTGCCACCTCTCCCCCCCCCCCAGTGACTCATCCCACATCATACAATATGACTGATTATTTGTATGGTTGTGGATTGCCTCGTTTAAGGCCCATAACTTTCGAAGGTAAAACGACTGGCCATTTGTTAAAAGTGGTGTTGCTAGACATTTGTGCAGGTCCATCATAACTACTACTTCCTTGGAATCTACTTCTAGAGCTCGGCGCTTATCCTCAGATTTGATGCTATAACGTAAATGCGCTTGCTCAAGGTGTTTGTTATGACAATCTTTTATCTCTTGGATATTTTCATTCCCATTGGCATTTTTTGAGTTAACAACATAGTACTTATCACAGTCGTCACAAGTGTCGACACTGTGGATGGAAGCTTAGTCTAAAATCTTCTGCAAATATCTGTCTGTACAACCATTCTTTTCCTATTGATTTTGTGGGCGACCCGTTTTCTACGCATAGCTCTACATAGAGAGAATACATTTTCGATATATTGAGGTCTGGTCCAAGGTATTTAAGAGTTGTTTTTTCCCTACTGTAGTGGCTTTCATAAGCAGGAAATGAAGCGATGTGGGCTTTAATGATTCATGCTAGAGCTCAGGTTAGAACAATATTATAATGCTCAAACATTGTGACACCTACTTCTGCAAATCACTTCCACAGCTGATCAAAGCCTTTTATAAAGTGTATGCATTTGATGGTTGGCAGTGGGTCACAGCCAGGTGGAATTGTCACCAACTTGGACTTAAGTTTTGTTTTGCAATAAGCTTATTATGCAACTAAGGCCCTACATTAAAATAAATAATAATATTATTATTAATATGATGCACATATACAATTGTTTAAAACTCGGAAGCATAAAGATCCAACTTGGACTTGAATCATTTTGCACACACTTTTTTTTTTTACTGAGATGCATAAAGATCCATGTGGACATGGCTCGTTTTGCCCCTCAGTTTAATAGAACTTAGATCATAGCCGCAATGTTTAAAATAAAAACTACTCATCTGAGGTCTTAGATCGTTCTACCATTAAGAAGATTGAAGTTTTTGGACTTAGATACAACTGTAATATAATTTTGGCCAAAATTGGACTAAGACCCTTCTGCTTCTCAGGCACAGCATTTAGAATGTGGATCTAAAGTGAGCTTCTTAATGCTTTGAAATATTATGTGTGTGGTAAATATGGTCTCTTCAAAAAAATTTAAAAAATCGATCGTTCTTGTTTTCCGCTCCATGAAGTAGATTATTGCGCAAAGCCATTTACGCGCTGATTTACGAAGGTATTTGAATTGGATTGCCCGTTATAAGTTGTGGCCAAACCAGGAGGTATAAAACAAAAATAGTACTGATAGCAAATAGCATAATCTATGAGAAGTGTTATTTAAAAATAAAAATGGAAATTCGGATGAAAGGGAACAGAGTTATGAACAGTTTATGGTTTAGGACGCCATCTTTGAAAATAGCGTCCTGCAGGAATGGCAGCTCGTCTTCTCATCTTAAGGCTCTAAAAAGTAACTGTGGAAGGCGGACCCTCTTATCAAAAGTTGCAGTGATTTTTTGTGAACCTTTGCCACTCACATTGATTTGTTATCAAAAAATACTAGAGACCAATTCAATATGTATTGTTGGTGATAAGTTAACACCATTCCAATCACGGTCTGTCATTCGTATTGTTCACCCTAAAATTACTTAAAATGATGTCCAACATAAACTATGCCTACCCTACAGTAATCTTGCTCGTGTGTCGCTCTATCTGTCCAAGAAGTCTTCAGCAATCTCACCGAAACTCTCACATTAAAGAATAAATCAGCAAATAAAGTATAGAGCAGATGATACATTATATAATTCGATGCACTGAAGCTTATGTGACACAATTAAAAGACCATTTTGGAAAACATCTTTAATTTTCAACATAAATCTAGCCATAATTTAATATAAGCTATTATCTTGTTATTTCAGTGGCAACGGAGCTGTGCCTACGTGGCCCGTACATTGATAAACCCCTGCGTTTTACCATTAAAGGAGTTTGTGCTTTATTTGTTTGCGTGAGGTCCGTTGGTCGCCATGGAGACGTAGCAACCGTCCGCACTACAGGGTAAGTAGTCGAACCAAATACTGTGAGGCAGTAAATAAATGTGAACTAAAAATAAAATAAATGAAATATAAAAACAAACCCTCAGCTAACTCAAAACTTTGGGTTGTTATAGGGCACTTAATAATAAAGAAGTCGTTGTTGCTTAAATAATTGAAAAATGAATTCATGGTAGAAGAATATAGGAAAAATCAATACCAAGAAAAGAAAAGTATCAAGATAAAGTTATTTATGAAATAAAATTACAATAAAACTATACAAAAAATGAAAAACACAAACAAGACCGAATGAAAGGAAAACAAAAGATTTGAAATAAATACTGTTAATTAATAATTACTTACCTACCTACTGATGGCCATAGAATAAGTAAACAAGTAATAACGATACCTGTTTGTAGGGCTGTAGCTGTGGTGGAGTCGGCTTGATGTGATGGTCGAACATATTTTGGTGAGGGTGATGAAAATGATGATGGTAGTGGACGGTAACCGGAGATTGTGTGTTGGTATTGAAAGATTAATTGTATATGGTGTTGTAGCTGTGGTGGTCTCTTGCTGTTTACTTATTATTCTTGTTATTAAGATGATGATGGTAGTGGACGGTAACCGGAGAGCGTGTGTTGGTATTGACAGATTAATTGTCTATGATGTTTAAGCTGTGGTATTCTCTTGTTGTTTACTTATTATTCTTGTTATTAAGATGATGATGGTAGTGGAAGGTAACCGGAGAGCGTGTGTTGATATTGACAGATTAATTGTCTATGATGTTTAAGCTGTGGTATTCTCTTGTTGTTTACTTATTATTCTTGTTATTAAGATGATGATGGTAGTGGAAGGTAACCGGAGAGCGTGTGTTGATATTGACAGATTAATTGTCTATGATGTTTAAGCTGTGGTATTCTCTTGTTGTTTACTTATTATTCTTGTTATTAAGATGATGATGGTAGTGGAAGGTAACCGGAGAGCGTGTGTTTGTATTGACGGATTAATTGTCTAATGTGTTGTAGCTGTGGTGGTCTCTTGTTGTTTACTTATTATTCTTGTTATTAAGATGATGATGGTAGTGGAAGGTAACCGGAGAGCGTGTGTTGATATTGACAGATTAATTGTCTATGGTGTTGTAGCTGTGGTGGTCTCTTGTTGTTTACCTATTATTCTTGTTATTAAGATGATGATGGTAGTGGAAGGTACCTGGAGAGCGTGTGTTGGTATTGACGGATTACTTGTCTATGGTGTTTAAGCTGTGGTGGTCGCTTGTTGTTTACTTATTATTCTTGTTATTAAGATGATGATGGTAGTGGAAGGTAACCGGAGAGCGTGTGTTGGTATTGACAGATTAATTGTCTAATGTGTTGTAGCTGTGGTGGTCTCTTGTTGTTTACTTATTATTCTTGTTATTAAGATGATGATGGTAGTGGAAGGTAACCGGAGAGCGTGTGTTGATATTGACAGATTAATTGTCTATGGTGTTGTAGCTGTGGTGGTCTCTTGTTGTTTACCTATTATTCTTGTTATTAAGATGATGATGGTAGTGGAAGGTACCTGGAGAGCGTGTGTTGGTATTGACGGATTACTTCTCTATGGTGTTTAAGCTGTGGTGGTCGCTTGTTGTTTACTTATTATTCTTGTTATTAAGATGATGATGGTAGTGGAAGGTAACCGGAGAGCGTGTGTTGGTATTGAAAGATTAATTGTCTATGATGTAGCTGTGGTGGTCGCTTGTTGTTTACTTATAATAATACATAACCTTTTACTTCACGACGGCCAACTCGGCCCGCGGCCGTCTTACTTCTACCCGATCTACTCGGCCCGCGGCTGTCTTACTTCTACCCGACCTACTCGGCCCGCGGCTGTCTTACTTCTACCCGACCTACTTGGCCCGCGGCTGTCTTACTTCTACCCGACCTACTCGGCCCGCGGCTGTCTTACTTCTACCCGACCTACTCGGCCCGCGGCTGTCTTACTTCTACCCGACCTACTCGGCGTGTGGCCGTCTTACTTCTACCCGACTCACTCGGCCCGTGGCCGTCTTACTTCTACCCGACCTTCTCTGCCCGCGGCTGTCTTACTTCTACCCGACCTACTTGGCCCGCGGCCGTCTTACTTCTACCCGATTTACTCGGCACGTGGCCGTCTTACTTCTACCCGACTCACTCGGCCCGTGGCCGTCTTACTTCTACCCGACCTACTCGGCCCGCGGCCGTCTTTCTTCTACCCGACCTTGTCTGTATTTCTTCTACCCGACCTTCTCTGCCCGTGGCCGTCTTACTTCTACCCGACCTACTCGGCCCGCGGCCGTCTTTCTTCTACCCGACCTTGTCTGTATTTCTTCTACCCGACCTTCTCGGCCCGTGGCCGTCTTACTTCTACCCGACCTTGTCGGCCTGTGGCCGTCTTACTTCTATCCGTCCTACTCGGCCCGCGGCCGTCACTTCTACCCGACCTACTCGGCCCGCGGCCGTCTTACTTCTACCCGACCTACTCGGCCCGTGGCCGTCTTACTTCTACCCGACCTTCTCGGCCCGCGGCCGTCTTACTTCTACCCGACCTACCCGGCCCGTGGCCGTCTTACTTCTACCCGACTTACTCGGCCCGTGGCTGTCTTACTTCTACCCGACCTTCTCGGCCCGCGGCTGTCTTACTTCTACCCGACCTTCTCGGCCCGCGTCCGTCTTACTTCTACCCGACCTTCTCGGCCCGCGTCCGTCTTACTTCTACCCGACCTACTCGGCCCGTGGCCGTCTTACTTCTACCCGACCTTCTCGGCCCGCGGCCGTCTTACTTCTACCTTACCTACTCGGCCCGTGGCCGTCTTACTTCTACCCGACCTACTCGGCACGTGGCCGTCTTACTTCTACCCGACCAACTCGGCCCGCCGCTGTCTTACTTCTACCCGACCTACTCGGCCCGCGGCTGTCTTACTTCTACCCGACCTACTCGGCCCGCCGCTGTCTGACTTCTACCCGACCTACTCGGCCCGCCGCTGTCTGACTTCTACCCGACCTACCCGGCCCGCGGCCGTCTTACTTCTACCCGACCTTCGGCCCGCCGCTGTCTGACTTCTACCCAACCTACTCGGCCCGCCGCTGTCTGACTTCTACCCTGACCCACTCGGCCATACGTTTTCGTTCTGCCACGTCCCTCAGGATTCCGGCTACAAACTTGTCCCTGTGTTTTTAGGGCGACCACTCAGAAGGCTCAAATATTGTTACGTCATGGAAGATTTTTAATTTGGTTTACCTAAGTAGGGGGTGTTTCGGTCTAAAAATGGACTAGCCTGGTATTTAGCCTTGAAGTGAAGGTTTTCACCCTCGGCGTGGTAACAAACTCTGACCTCTCCTTCAAGACCAACGCCAGATCGTCGTTTAAAATGTCAAAGTATTTAAAAAACTTAAGGACTACTCTTCTGAGTTGTTTACCTCGAATTGGTGCACATAATATGTGCAACTATTTAATGGGTTTTTAGAACACAAAACTCGTGTGGGACAAGTCTATACCGTCTCAATTGTAATTTATAATATATCGGTTGTAATTAAGGACAGTGGCCTTAATTTACATCAAAACGTTGTTAGTGCTACTTTCCAGCTTATATTATTACTTATTTCAGACTTTTTTGGTTAAAATTGTAGGTGCATATCATAACTGTCTACCAAGATTTTTTTTTAATACATAGAAGCATAGTTGCTACCCTTAGAAACAAGTATTTAATTATGAAAATAGCATTGTACAAAGCAGCTATCTTTACCGTATCTTAGTTGCGCTAGAGCGCACTAGTGTTGCTATCGCCGCTGTGTGTCTTACTGGCGCTAGAGCGCACTAGTGTTGCTGTCGCCGCTGTGTGTCTTACTGGCGCTAGAGCGCACTAGTGTTGCTTTGGCCGCTGTGTGTCTTACTGGCGCTAGAGCGCACTAGTGTTGCTGTCGCCGCTGTGTGTCTTACTGGCGCTAGAGCGCACTAGTGTTGCTATCGCCGCTGTGTGTCTTACTGGCGCTAGAGCGCACTAGTGTTGCTGTCGCCGCTGTGTGTCTTACTGGCCCTAGAGCGCACTAGTGTTGCTGTCGCCGCTGTGTGTCTTACTGGCGCTAGAACGCACTAGTGTTGCTGTAGCCGCTGTGTGTCTTACTGGTGCTAGAGCGCACTAGTGGGGCTGTCACCGCTGTGTGTCTTACTGGTGCTAGAGCGCACTAGTGTGGCTGTCACCGCTGTGTGTCTTACTGGCGCTAGAGCGCACTAGTGTTGCTGTCGCTGCTGTGTGTCTTACTGGCGCTAGAGCGCACTAGTGTTGCTGTCGCCGCTGTGTGTCTTACTGGTGCTAGAGCGCACTAGTGTGGCTGTCACCACTGTGTGTCTTACTGGCGCTAGAGCGCACTAGTGTTGCTGTCGCCGCTGTGTGTCTTACTGGCGCTAGAGCGCACTAGTGTTGCTGTCGCCGCTGTGTGTCTTACTGGCGCTAGAGCGCACTAGTGTTGCTGTCGCCGCAGTGTGTCTTACTGGCGCTAGAGCACACTAGTGTTGCTTTCGCCGCTGTGTGTCTTACTGGTGCTAGAGCACACTAGTGTTGCTGTCGCCGCTGTGTGTCTTACTGGTGCTAGAGCGCACTAGTGTTGCTTTCGCCGCTGTGTGTCTTACTGGTGCTAGAGCACACTAGTGTTGCTTTCGCCGCTGTGTGTCTTACTGGTGCTAGAGCACACTAGTGTTGCTGTCGCCGCTGTGTGTCTTACTGGTGCTAGAGCGCACTAGTGTTGCTGTCACTGCTGTGTGTGTTACTGGTGCTAGAGCGCATTTGTGTTCCTGTCGCCGCTGTGTGTCTTACTGGTGCTAGAGCGCACTAGTGTTGCTGTCGCCGCTGTGTGTCTTACTGGGACTAGAGCGCACTAGTGTTGCTGTCACCGCTGTCTGTCTTACTGGCGCTAGAGCGCACTAGTGTTGCTGTCGCCGCTGTGTGTCTTACTGGCGCTAGAGCGCACTAGTGTTGCTGTCGCCGCTGTGTGTCTTACTGGCGCTAGAGCGCACTAGTGTTGCTGTGTATTACTGGCGCCTTAGCGCACTAGTGTTGCTGTCGCCGCTGTGTCCTGGATTATTAATTCTAGTACGAAAGGTATATGTAAAAGTAAATAAAGTAATAAAAAATAAGAATAAGGTATTTGGTGAAGCTATATGTGGTACTGGCACACTAAGCATCAATTAAGACCTGCTAGTCATACTAGAGAGCCTATATAAGTGTAGGTCCACACTTATATAGGCTCTCTTAGTCATACAGGTCCTACAGAGATTGTCCAGCTTTTGTTGCTCAGCTAACCTGTAGCGTGACCTAAACGATGAGCGTATCATGTGTGGGCTGCTTCAAACAGTCCGAGTCTATGGAATGCTTTTACGTGTAGACACAAATTTCTATTACATCCTTATTTGATATCAACTTTATTTTTTTCAGGTGTCCGGCGTCTCCACAGCCTTGCCCAGGTTATGAGTCGAAGAAACTATTAGGTTTCCCTGACTGTTGCCCATCGTACTGTGGTAGGACAATGCTTTCATTTAGATCCAACGACAACATAAACATCGGCGGCCACGGTGGCAACGGTGGCAGTGTCAGCATCATTAACGGTGACAGCGGTGGCGGCAGTAACAGCGGTGGCACCGGTGGCAACGGCTAACAACATCAACAAAAACAACAACGCTGACAGATTTCCAGAGTGAGTGTTCGAAATAAAGAACGATGAGGTCAATAACGGTCGATAAACATTGGGCCGTATGAATAAAACATAAGTAGATGCTCTTGAGTGTGAGCATGAAGTATAAGCTTCTGCTCTAAGTATAAGGTAAGAGTATAAGCATCTGCTCAGTTTCGTATGAATAACCTTTACCTTATACTCCGTAGAAGGTGCTCCGATAAAAGGAGCAGATGCTCCGATATTCTCGTCGCGCGACAACTTGAAGCATGCGTTTTGCCTCCCCCTCCATCGCCGGCCGGTAGTCCAGCTTAGAGGTCTGTACAGGACTAAATATAGAAGCCCGGCCCGGCCCGGGCCCGGTGTTTCAGGCCCGGGCCCGCCTGAAGTGTAAATTGGCCCGTAAAAGCCCGTTCAACCGTTAAAGCAGCAAGTTGATTTTTATAGTATTTGGCAAGGAATACGAACGACTGGGTCAGGGGGAGAACAAAAATGAGATATGATGAATGGAAATTAGTAACTATTGCCAGTGAAAGTTTGTAACGAAACGAATTACAAAAAAATGTTGTGACCGGAAGTTTATACTATTTTGGGTTTGTTTTAAGTTTTGAAAATGGTAAAATAACATTACATTTCTTTCATTGCAATTACTGATTACAAAAAAAAATTAAAAAGCCAAAAAAATCCCTCCTCGTTCACTGATATGTAGGCCCAGGCCCGGCCCGAAGGCCCGGGCCCGCGGGCCGAGCCCGTATACCCGTGCAGATCTCAATCCAGCTAGCCTAGCTACGTAGTATAGGCTTCATGAGCCATGGTTTTATTCCGTAACCGTCATCTCCCAAAACCACGGCATTTGCACCTTACTCATTTTCACTTGGATATAGGAGTTTTCCATATTTTACTAGCGTGTACTGAGCCGGGCCAGCTTACGTCAACACTAGTAAATATTTCTTTCACATTACAAGTAGCTTGCACGTTCAAACTTGCAAACCCCTGCCTATTCACGTACTCATCTCCATGCCCAGCTGGTTTAAGAATCTTAACATGCGTGCAATAATAACACCTATAGCCATAGGGAATGCGTATTTGTTTTGCCATTGGAGTTTAGCGTCGTCTATGGCATTTTCAGTAGAGGAAAATTGATACAAATCTGGACTTTTTCAATAATTTTTCACTAAGAGTTTTTGAAACAGTTGATTTATGCACCCCTTTATTAACCCTTGTCCAATCCACTGTTGAAACCCTGGATCCGCCATGTATCTTAGAAAAATTTTCATTCGGTGCTCTGACGAAAGGGCTCCACCTCTAGTTTCATTGCTTTCACTAAGAAAATAATTAACAATCCAAGTAAATTTTCTTCATTAAAGCGGAACAAATGTCTAAAATCACTATTGTGAGAAGACACACGAGGATTATGTCGCTTTTCCGACACACATTCGGCCATTACTTAACCCAACCTCACTGTGAGTCTGCTACTGACCAGATCCAGTTATTTTGGAGCAGATGCTCAAAATCAGAAGCAAACACTTCAATTTATTCATACAAAATACTCCCAAACGTGAGCATGAGGTGAGAATGTGAGCAGGTGCTCAAATTCCGAGATGAGTCTTGAGCATAAGCGTATGCTCCTACTTTTATTCTTACAAAGCGAAGGTTTTGCTCACATTTCCGTGAGTATAAGGTAATGCTCACTTTTATTCATCCGGGCCATTGTCTTTCGACTTTAAACTGAATATTAAATAAAATTTAGAGGATTTTATGTTGATTTACTGTTTTTCTTTACGAATTGCTTGAAAGCTCTATTAGCTTTTAGCAATGCTTTACAAATAATTCGTCTATATTTGAGGTAAGACCCCTACACTTCTATTTTTAAGCTTATGACTACTTGAACAAAAAGGTTTCATCTCATTAATGTTTGTAAATTATATATGTACCGTGCTTGCTTCAACTTCAAACTCAATGATATAAAATCCCTCGTACATCAGTGTCGGAAGCCGGGGCATATCAAAAGAGCCGCCCAAATCTGTACGACCGCCCCTGGAAAGCCAAGCGTGCTCCATCTGTTCTGCTATGGCAGACACAGGTGACGCTCAGTCTATCAAAGACCAGCATCCAAGAACACAACCCATGGCAGTGCTCACAGCAGCGCAGCGAGTGGCAGTGATGACGGCTTCTAGACCGCTCAGAGTATATTAATGTGACGTCACGATTCCCGTCTCAACCAACGACGAACACTATTTCAGACCACAACAACTATGTTATTAGATAGGTGACGGATAGATCCCTTTTTGAAAACATACTAGTAAAGGTCATCCGTTCCGATATTTCGTTTTTCTTAAGAGCGAAGGATACCTCTACGTCAAAAACCGCAGAACATTTTCATTTTTTAACTATATCTCAAGATTGAAACACAACATCAAAAGTCTGAGACTACATAGCGCTGTGGTTTGGTAATCCCTACACACTGAATGATAAATTTTTTTATTGTTATCATCAGTATGACTGTCATAACGATTTACTTAAATTACTAAGGAATTACTTATCACAGTCATACTGATGATAACGTTAAATACATTTATCATTCAGTGTGTAGGGCTTACCAAACCACAGCGCTATGTAGTCTCAGATTTTTGATGTTGTGTTCCAATCTTGAGATATAATAAAAACTTGAAAATTACCTGCGGTTTTTGACGTAGAGGTATCCTTCGCTCTTAACACGAAACAGTGAAAAAGAAGTTGATTAAATTAAATCGTCAAATATTGTAATGCTGCAATTACAACATTTAATAATAAGTACGTTTCAGAAAGTTGTTTGCAGTCAGATAGGTCGTCCCTTAGAGCGGAGATCTAGTAATGGGCGCATGACGTCATAACATTACCGCTGCCGCCTGACTAGTTGTGACAATCTCTCCACCACTCTTACCAGAGAACTGGCAACCCACCTCCCCAGGGTGTCGTGGTGGGAGGCTCCGTGAGACAATCTCTCCACCACTAGATGCCTTACCAGAGAACTGGCAACCCACCTCCCCAGGGTGTCGTGGTGGGAGGCTCCGTGAGACAATCTCTCCACCACTAGATGCCTTACCAGAGAACTGGCAACCCACCTCCCCAGGGTGTCGTGGCGGGAGGCTCCGTGAGACAATCTCTCCACCACTAGATGCCTTACCAGAGAACTGGCAACCCACCTCCCCAGGGTGTCGTGGTGGGAGGCTCCGTGAGACAATCTCTCCACCACTAGATGCCTTACCAGAGAACTGGCAACCCACCTCCCCAGGGTGTCGTGGTGGGAGGCTCCGTGAGACAATCTCTCCACCACTAGATGCCTTACCAGAGAACTGGCAACCCACCTCCCCAGGGTGTCGTGGTGGGAGGCTCCGTGAGACAATCTCTCCACCACTAGATGCCTTACCAGAGAACTGGCAACCCACCTCCCCAGGGTGTCGTGGCGGGAGGCTCCGTGAGACAATCTCTCCACCACTAGATGCCTTACCAGAGAACTGGCAACCCACCTCCCCAGGGTGTCGTGGCGGGAGGCTCCGTGAGACAATCTCTCCACCACTAGGTGCCTTACCAGAGAACTGGCAACCCACCTCCCCAGGGTGTCGTGGTGGGAGGCTCCGTGAGACAATCTCTCCACCACTAGATGCCTTACCAGAGAACTGGCAACCCACCTCCCCAGGGTGTCGTGGCGGGAGGCTCAGTGAGACAATCTCTCCACCACTAGATGCCTTACCAGAGAACTGGCAACCCACCTCCCCAGGGTGTCGTGGTGGGAGGCTCCGTGAGACAATCTCTCCACCACTAGATGCCTTACCAGAGAACTGGCAACCCACCTCCCCAGGGTGTCGTGGCGGGAGGCTCCGTGAGACAATCTCTCCACCACTAGATGCCTTACCAGAGAACTGGCAACCCACCTCCCCAGGGTGTCGTGGCGGGAGGCTCCGTGAGACAATCTCTCCACCACTAGGTGCCTTACCAGAGAACTGGCAACCCACCTCCCCAGGGTGTCGTGGCGGGAGGCTCAGTGAGACAATCTCTCCACCACTAGATGCCTTACCAGAGAACTGGCAACCCACCTCCCCAGGGTGTCGTGGTGGGAGGCTCCGTGAGACAATCTCTCCACCACTAGATGCCTTACCAGAGAACTGGCAACCCACCTCCCCAGGGTGTCGTGGCGGGAGGCTCCGTGAGACAATCTCTCCACCACTAGATGCCTTACCAGAGAACTGGCAACCCACCTCCCCAGGGTGTCGTGGTGGGAGGCTCCGTGAGACAATCTCTCCACCACTAGGTGCCTTACCAGAGAACTGGCAACCCACCTCCCCAGGGTGTCGTGGTGGGAGGCTCCGTGAGACAATCTCTCCACCACTAGGTGCCTTACCAGAGAACTGGCAACCCACCTCCCCAGGGTGTCGTGGCGGGAGGCTCCGTGAGACAATCTCTCCACCACTAGATGCCTTACCAGAGAACTGGCAACCCACCTCCCCAGGGTGTCGTGGCGGGAGGCTCCGTGAGACAATCTCTCCACCACTAGATGCCTTACCAGAGAACTGGCAACCCACCTCCCCAGGGTGTCGTGGTGGGAGGCTCCGTGAGACAATCTCTCCACCACTAGGTGCCTTACCAGAGAACTGGCAACCCACCTCCCCAGGGTGTCGTGGTGGGAGGCTCCGTGAGACAATCTCTCCACCACTAGGTGCCTTACCAGAGAACTGGCAACCCACCTCCCCAGGGTGTCGTGGTGGGAGGCTCCGTGAGACAATCTCTCCACCACTAGATGCCTTACCAGAGAACTGGCAACCCACCTCCCCAGGGTGTCGTGGTGGGAGGCTCCGTGAGACAATCTCTCCACCACTAGATGCCTTACCAGAGAACTGGCAACCCACCTCCCCAGGGTGTCGTGGTGGGAGGCTCCGTGAGACAATCTCTCCACCACTAGGTGCCTTACCTGAGAACTGGCAACCCACCTCCCCAGGGTGTCGTGGTGGGAGGCTCCGTGAGACAATCTCTCCACCACTAGATGCCTTACCAGAGAACTGGCAACCCACCTCCCCAGGGTGTCGTGGCGGGAGGCTCCGTGAGACAATCTCTCCACCACTAGATGCCTTACCTGAGAACTGGCAACCCACCTCCCCAGGGTGTCGTGGTGGGAGGCTCCGTGAGACAATCTCTCCACCACTAGATGCCTTACCAGAGAACTGGCAACCCACCTCCCCAGGGTGTAGTGGTGGGAGGCTCCGTGAGACAATCTCTCTACCACTAGGTGCCTTACCAGAGAACTGGCAACCCACCTCCCCAGGGTGTCGTGGTGGGAGGCTCCGTGAGACAATCTCTCCACCACTAGATGCCTTACCAGAGAACTGGCAACCCACCTCCCCAGGGTGTCGTGGTGGGAGGCTCGGTGAGACAATCTCTCCACCACTAGATGCCTTACCAGAGAACTGGCAACCCACCTCCCCAGGGTGTCGTGGCGGGAGGCTCCGTGAGACAATCTCTCCACCACTAGATGCCTTACCAGAGAACTGGCAACCCACCTCCCCAGGGTGTCGTGGTGGGAGGCTCCGTGAGACAATCTCTCCACCACTAGGTGCCTTACCAGAGAACTGGCAACCCACCTCCCCAGGGTGTCGTGGCGGGAGGCTCCGTGAGACAATCTCTCCACCACTAGGTGCCTTACCAGAGAACTGGCAACCCACCTCCCCAGGGTGTCGTGGCGGGAGGCTCCGTGAGACAATCTCTCCACCACTAGGTGCCTTACCAGAGAACTGGCAACCCACCTCCCCAGGGTGTCGTGGTGGGAGGCTCCGTGAGACAATCTCTCCACCACTAGATGCCTTACCAGAGAACTGGCAACCCACCTCCCCAGGGTGTCGTGGCGGGAGGCTCCGTGAGACAATCTCTCCACCACTAGATGCCTTACCAGAGAACTGGCAACCCACCTCCCCAGGGTGTCGTGGTGGGAGGCTCCGTGAGACAATCTCTCCACCACTAGGTGCCTTACCAGAGAACTGGCAACCCACCTCCCCAGGGTGTCGTGGTGGGAGGCTCCGTGAGACAATCTCTCCACCACTAGATGCCTTACCAGAGAACTGGCAACCCACCTCCCCAGGGTGTCGTGGTGGGAGGCTCCGTGAGACAATCTCTCCACCACTAGGTGCCTTACCAGAGAACTGGCAACCCACCTCCCCAGGGTGTCGTGGCGGGAGGCTCCGTGAGACAATCTCTCCACCACTAGATGCCTTACCAGAGAACTGGCAACCCACCTCCCCAGGGTGTCGTGGTGGGAGGCTCCGTGAGACAATCTCTCCACCACTAGGTGCCTTACCAGAGAACTGGCAACCCACCTCCCCAGGGTGTCGTGGCGGGAGGCTCCGTGAGACAATCTCTCCACCACTAGATGCCTTACCAGAGAACTGGCAACCCACCTCCCCAGGGTGTCGTGGTGGGAGGCTCCGTGAGACAATCTCTCCACCACTAGATGCCTTACCAGAGAACTGGCAACCCACCTCCCCAGGGTGTCGTGGTGGGAGGCTCCGTGAGACAATCTCTCCACCACTAGGTGCCTTACCAGAGAACTGGCAACCCACCTCCCCAGGGTGTAGTGGTGGGAGGCTCCGTGAGACAATCTCTCCACCACTAGGTGCCTTACCAGAGAACTGGCAACCCACCTCCCCAGGGTGTCGTGGCGGGAGGCTCCGTGAGACAATCTCTCCACCACTAGGTGCCTTACCAGAGAACTGGCAACCCACCTCCCCAGGGTGTCGTGGCGGGAGGCTCCGTGAGACAATCTCTCCACCACTAGGTGCCTTACCAGAGAACTGGCAACCCACCTCCCCAGGGTGTAGTGGTGGGAGGCTCCGTGAGACAATCTCTCCACCACTAGGTGCCTTACCAGAGAACTGGCAACCCACCTCCCCAGGGTGTCGTGGTGGGAGGCTCCGTGAGACAATCTCTCCACCACTAGATGCCTTACCAGAGAACTGGCAACCCACCTCCCCAGGGTGTCGTGGCGGGAGGCTCCGTGAGACAATCTCTCCACCACTAGGTGCCTTACCAGAGAACTGGCAACCCACCTCCCCAGGGTGTCGTGGTGGGAGGCTCCGTGAGACAATCTCTCCACCACTAGATGCCTTACCAGACAACTGGCAACCCACCTCCCCAGGGTGTCGTGGCGGGAGGCTCCGTGAGACAATCTCTCCACCACTAGGTGCCTTACCAGAGAACTGGCAACCCACCTCCCCAGGGTGTCGTGGTGGGAGGCTCCGTGAGACAATCTCTCCACCACTAGATGCCTTACCAGAGAACTGGCAACCCACCTCCCCAGGGTGTCGTGGTGGGAGGCTCCGTGAGACAATCTCTCCACCACTAGATGCCTTACCAGAGAACTGGCAACCCACCTCCCCAGGGTGTCGTGGCGGGAGGCTCCGTGAGACAATCTCTCCACCACTAGATGCCTTACCAGAGAACTGGCAACCCACCTCCCCAGGGTGTCGTGGTGGGAGGCTCCGTGAGACAATCTCTCCACCACTAGATGCCTTACCAGAGAACTGGCAACCCACCTCCCCAGGGTGTCGTGGTGGGAGGCTCCGTGAGACAATCTCTCCATTACTAGATGCCTTACCAGAGAACTGGCAACCCACCTCCCCAGGGTGTCGTGGTGGGAGGCTCCGTGAGACAATCTCTCCACCACTAGATGCCTTACCAGAGAACTGGCAACCCACCTCCCCAGGGTGTCGTGGTGGGAGGCTCCGTGAGACAATCTCTCCACCACTAGGTGCCTTACCAGAGAACTGGCAACCCACCTCCCCAGGGTGTCGTGGTGGGAGGCTCCGTGAGACAATCTCTCCACCACTAGGTGCCTTACCAGAGAACTGGCAACCCACCTCCCCAGGGTGTCGTGGTGGGAGGCTCCGTGAGACAATCTCTCCACCACTAGATGCCTTACCAGAGAACTGGCAACCCACCTCCCCAGGGTGTCGTGGTGGGAGGCTCCGTGAGACAATCTCTCCATTACTAGATGCCTTACCAGAGAACTGGCAACCCACCTCCCCAGGGTGTCGTGGCGGGAGGCTCCGTGAGACAATCTCTCCACCACTAGGTGCCTTACCAGAGAACTGGCAACCCACCTCCCCAGGGTGTAGTGGTGGGAGGCTCCGTGAGACAATCTCTCCACCACTAGGTGCCTTACCAGAGAACTGGCAACCCACCTCCCCAGGGTGTCGTGGTGGGAGGCTCCGTGAGACAATCTCTCCACCACTAGGTGCCTTACCAGAGAACTGGCAACCCACCTCCCCAGGGTGTCGTGGTGGGAGGCTCCGTGAGACAATCTCTCCACCACTAGATGCCTTACCAGAGAACTGGCAACCCACCTCCCCAGGGTGTCGTGGTGGGAGGCTCCGTGAGACAATCTCTCCACCACTAGGTGCCTTACCAGAGAACTGGCAACCCACCTCCCCAGGGTGTCGTGGCGGGAGGCTCCGTGAGACAATCTCTCCACCACTAGGTGCCTTACCAGAGAACTGGCAACCCACCTCCCCAGGGTGTCGTGGCGGGAGGCTCCGTGAGACAATCTCTCCACCACTAGATGCCTTACCAGACAACTGGCAACCCACCTCCCCAGGGTGTCGTGGTGGGAGGCTCCGTGAGACAATCTCTCCACCACTAGGTGCCTTACCAGAGAACTGGCAACCCACCTCCCCAGGGTGTCGTGGTGGGAGGCTCCGTGAGACAATCTCTCCACCACTAGGTGCCTTACCAGAGAACTGGCAACCCACCTCCCCAGGGTGTCGTGGCGGGAGGCTCCGTGAGACAATCTCTCCACCACTAGGTGCCTTACCAGAGAACTGGCAACCCACCTCCCCAGGGTGTCGTGGCGGGAGGCTCCGTGAGACAATCTCTCCACCACTAGATGCCTTACCAGAGAACTGGCAACCCACCTCCCCAGGGTGTAGTGGCGGGAGGCTCCGTGAGACAATCTCTCCACCACTAGATGCCTTACCAGAGAACTGGCAACCCACCTCCCCAGGGTGTCGTGGCAGGAGGCTCCGTGAGACAATCTCTCCACCACTAGGTGCCTTACCAGAGAACTGGCAACCCACCTCCCCAGGGTGTCGTGGTGGGAGGCTCCGTGAGACAATCTCTCCACCACTAGATGCCTTACCAGAGAACTGGCAACCCACCTCCCCAGGGTGTCGTGGCGGGAGGCTCCGTGAGACAATCTCTCCACCACTAGGTGCCTTACCAGAGAACTGACAACCCACCTCCCCAGGGTGTCGTGGTGGGAGGCTCCGTGAGACAATCTCTCCACCACTAGATGCCTTACCAGAGAACTGGCAACCCACCTCCCCAGGGTGTAGTGGCGGGAGGCTCCGTGAGACAATCTCTCCACCACTAGATGCCTTACCAGAGAACTGGCAACCCACCTCCCCAGGGTGTAGTGGCGGGAGGCTCCGTGAGACAATCTCTCCACCACTAGATGCCTTACCAGAGAACTGGCAACCCACCTCCCCAGGGTGTCGTGGCGGGAGGCTCCGTGAGACAATCTCTCCACCACTAGATGCCTTACCAGAGAACTGGCAACCCACCTCCCCAGGGTGTCGTGGTGGGAGGCTCCGTGAGACAATCTCTCCACCACTAGATGCCTTACCAGAGAACTGGCAACCCACCTCCCCAGGGTGTCGTGGTGGGAGGCTCCGTGAGACAATCTCTCCACCACTAGATGCCTTACCAGAGAACTGGCAACCCACCTCCCCAGGGTGTCGTGGTGGGAGGCTCCGTGAGACAATCTCTCCACCACTAGATGCCTTACCAGAGAACTGGCAACCCACCTCCCCAGGGTGTCGTGGTGGGAGGCTCCGTGAGACAATCTCTCCACCACTAGATGCCTTACCAGAGAACTGGCAACCCACCTCCCCAGGGTGTCGTGGTGGGAGGCTCCGTGAGACAATCTCTCCACCACTAGATGCCTTACCAGAGAACTGGCAACCCACCTCCCCAGGGTGTCGTGGTGGGAGGCTCCGTGAGACAATCTCTCCACCACTAGATGCCTTACCAGAGAACTGGCAACCCACCTCCCCAGGGTGTCGTGGCGGGAGGCTCCGTGAGACAATCTCTCCACCACCAGGTGCCTTACCAGAGAACTGGCAACCCACCTCCCCAGGGTGTCGTGGCGGGAGGCTCCGTGAGACAATCTCTCCACCACTAGGTGCCTTACCAGAGAACTGGCAACCCACCTCCCCAGGGTGTCGTGGTGGGAGGCTCCGTGAGACAATCTCTCCACCACTAGGTGCCTTACCAGAGAACTGGCAACCCACCTCCCCAGGGTGTCGTGGTGGGAGGCTCCGTGAGACAATCTCTCCACCACTAGGTGCCTTACCAGAGAACTGGCAACCCACCTCCCCAGGGTGTCGTGGTGGGAGGCTCCGTGAGACAATCTCTCCACCACTAGGTGCCTTACCAGAGAACTGGCAACCCACCTCCCCAGGGTGTCGTGGCGGGAGGCTCCGTGGGACAATCTCTCCACCACTAGGTGCCTTACCAGAGAACTGGCAACCCACCTCCCCAGGGTGTCGTGGTGGGAGGCTCCGTGAGACAATCTCTCCACCACTAGATGCCTTACCTGAGAACTGGCAACCCACCTCCCCAGGGTGTCGTGGTGGGAGGCTCCGTGAGACAATCTCTCCACCACTAGGTGCCTTACCAGAGAACTGGCAACCCACCTCCCCAGGGTGTCGTGGTGGGAGGCTCCGTGAGACAATCTCTCCACCACTAGATGCCTTACCTGAGAACTGGCAACCCACCTCCCCAGGGTGTCGTGGCGGGAGGCTCCGTGACACAATCTCTCCACCACTAGGTGCCTTACCAGAGAACTGGCAACCCACCTCCCCAGGGTGTCGTGGTGGGAGGCTCCGTGAGACAATCTCTCCACCACTAGGTGCCTTACCAGAGAACTGGCAACCCACCTCCCCAGGGTGTCGTGGCGGGAGGCTCCGTGAGACAATCTCTCCACCACTAGATGCCTTACCAGAGAACTGGCAACCCACCTCCCCAGGGTGTCGTGGTGGGAGGCTCCGTGAGACAATCTCTCCACCACTAGGTGCCTTACCAGAGAACTGGCAACCCACCTCCCCAGGGTGTCGTGGTGGGAGGCTCCGTGAGACAATCTCTCCACCACTAGATGCCTTACCAGAGAACTGGCAACCCACCTCCCCAGGGTGTCGTGGCGGGAGGCTCCGTGAGACAATCTCTCCACCACTAGATGCCTTACCAGAGAACTGGCAACCCACCTCCCCAGGGTGTCGTGGCGGGAGGCTCCGTGAGACAATCTCTCCACCACTAGGTGCCTTACCAGAGAACTGGCAACCCACCTCCCCAGGGTGTCGTGGCGGGAGGCTCCGTGAGACAATCTCTCCACCACTAGGTGCCTTACCAGAGAACTGGCAACCCACCTCCCCAGGGTGTCGTGGTGGGAGGCTCCGTGAGACAATCTCTCCACCACTAGATGCCTTACCAGAGAACTGGCAACCCACCTCCCCAGGGTGTCGTGGCGGGAGGCTCCGTGAGACAATCTCTCCACCACTAGGTGCCTTACCAGAGAACTGGCAACCCACCTCCCCAGGGTGTCGTGGTGGGAGGCTCCGTGAGACAATCTCTCCACCACTAGATGCCTTACCAGAGAACTGGCTACCCACCTCCCCAGGGTGTCGTGGTGGGAGGCTCCGTGAGACAATCTCTCCACCACTAGATGCCTTACCAGAGAACTGGCTACCCACCTCCCCAGGGTGTCGTGGCGGGAGGCTCCGTGAGACAATCTCTCCACCACTAGGTGCCTTACCAGAGAACTGGCAACCCACCTCCCCAGGGTGTCGTGGTGGGAGGCTCCGTGAGACAATCTCTCCACCACTAGATGCCTTACCAGAGAACTGGCAACCCACCTCCCCAGGGTGTCGTGGTGGGAGGCTCGGTGAGACAATCTCTCCACCACTAGGTGCCTTACCAGAGAACTGGCAACCCACCTCCCCAGGGTGTCGTGGCGGGAGGCTCCGTGAGACAATCTCTCCACCACTAGGTGCCTTACCTGAGAACTGGCAACCCACCTCCCCAGGGTGTCGTGGTGGGAGGCTCCGTGAGACAATCTCTCCACCACTAGATGCCTTACCAGAGAACTGGCAACCCACCTCCCCAGGGTGTCGTGGCGGGAGGCTCCGTGAGACAATCTCTCCACCACTAGGTGCCTTACCAGAGAACTGGCTACCCACCTCCCCAGGGTGTCGTGGTGGGAGGCTCCGTGAGACAATCTCTCCACCACTAGATGCCTTACCAGAGAACTGGCAACCCACCTCCCCAGGGTGTCGTGGTGGGAGGCTCCGTGAGACAATCTCTCCACCACTAGGTGCCTTACCAGAGAACTGGCTACCCACCTCCCCAGGGTGTCGTGGTGGGAGGCTCCGTGAGACAATCTCTCCACCACTAGATGCCTTACCAGAGAACTGGCTACCCACCTCCCCAGGGTGTCGTGGCGGGAGGCTCCGTGAGACAATCTCTCCACCACTAGGTGCCTTACCAGAGAACTGGCAACCCACCTCCCCAGGGTGTCGTGGTGGGAGGCTCCGTGAGACAATCTCTCCACCACTAGATGCCTTACCAGAGAACTGGCAACCCACCTCCCCAGGGTGTCGTGGTGGGAGGCTCGGTGAGACAATCTCTCCACCACTAGGTGCCTTACCAGAGAACTGGCAACCCACCTCCCCAGGGTGTCGTGGCGGGAGGCTCCGTGAGACAATCTCTCCACCACTAGATGCCTTACCAGAGAACTGGCAACCCACCTCCCCAGGGTGTCGTGGTGGGAGGCTCCGTGAGACAATCTCTCCACCACTAGGTGCCTTACCAGAGAACTGGCAACCCACCTCCCCAGGGTGTCGTGGTGGGAGGCTCCGTGAGACAATCTCTCCACCACTAGATGCCTTACCAGAGAACTGGCAACCCACCTCCCCAGGGTGTCGTGGCGGGAGGCTCCGTGAGACAATCTCTCCACCACTAGGTGCCTTACCAGAGAACTGGCAACCCACCTCCCCAGGGTGTCGTGGTGGGAGGCTCCGTGAGACAATCTCTCCACCACTAGGTGCCTTACCAGAGAACTGGCAACCCACCTCCCCAGGGTGTCGTGGCGGGAGGCTCCGTGAGACAATCTCTCCACCACTAGGTGCCTTACCAGAGAACTGGCAACCCACCTCCCCAGGGTGTCGTGGCGGGAGGCTCCGTGAGACAATCTCTCCACCACTAGGTGCCTTACCAGAGAACTGGCAACCCACCTCCCCAGGGTGTCGTGGCGGGAGGCTCCGTGAGACAATCTCTCCACCACTAGGTGCCTTACCAGAGAACTGGCAACCCACCTCCCCAGGGTGTCGTGGTGGGAGGCTCCGTGAGACAATCTCTCCATTACTAGATGCCTTACCAGAGAACTGGCAACCCACCTCCCCAGGGTGTAGTGGTGGGAGGCTCCGTGAGACAATCTCTCCACCACTAGGTGCCTTACCAGAGAACTGGCAACCCACCTCCCCAGGGTGTCGTGGTGGGAGGCTCCGGCTAGGGAAGTTCAGCGAGAGTTTCGTGGGTAAGGGGGTGGTGAAATCGGCGGTCCACGTCGCGTTGAGGAGACAGTCTATACAATTGTTGGGCGCCACCTGCTCGGGATATGGAGCAAGCAGGAACCTCCTATGTGTTACTGCAATTGTGGGGGGTTTTGTCCTTTAAAGATTAACAATTCTCATTTGAATGCTTGGATATAAATATAATATATAATGCAATTACAAAGAGGCAAACACAGGCTTTACAATAGGAACAAGGTAATTATGTATATATCGGTCCCCTGAGACAATACAGGGATTACTTATACAATGATGATAATCTCAGAGGTAATGATGTACTGTGAGATACAGTGAAAGAAACGACACAACCTGCCTCGTACTGCAACCATACTTTTAGACATTGAACATTTCTCGGAGGAATACAAAGTATGAGTCGTGGGGCTTACTTCTACAATTAGCCCAGAACCGGGGCTCTAAGGAAACGTGTCCGGGATGTTCAATCTCCAAGAATGTATATATACGTAATTATATTGATTAAATTTAAGTGAGAGTGAACCATGAGGCTAAATAAATTAATCCCCAGTACAATCCCGTGTACCAATCAACCATATGAGACAGCGTAGGCCTAAGTCTAACGCTGCAACAGTACTGGCTATTATAAATTAGCCCACTATATTCAATCACTAATCTATTATTAAAGTATATGTATATATATACACAATCAATAACACATTCATGAACTCCTGTCAAGTCCTAAATCGGTGTTTGGTTGTCGCCTATAGTTGAATTGCGGCATAGACAAATTATCAAATATTCCCCGCCGGGGTGCATGGAGCGTAGTACACCCTCTTAACGAGTACTCATCTGACACCTGTGGGTTCCACTTGTCGATCACGGCTCCGGCTTTAGACCCCACCACGCTGCTCCAGGATCGGGACGATAGTGCCTGGACCGCACGCCACTGGCATGCACGGATGACGATCTCGTCGCCAGCTGACGCTGCTCAAGCCGGGACGTTGTTTCTACTCCCCTCCGTCTCTAATCAAGGCAATCATACGTCACACACGGGTGATGAGTCGCTGACTGGGGCTGGATAAACACATGTGGCGTTCTTGCGCACTGTAACGTCCGTTGGCACGTAACACAGTGTCACGTGACTCTGCCGGGCTGAGCCAATAGCTGAGCTATGGTCGTGATGTGTGTAGAGGGCGCATGACGTCATAACATCTCCGCTGCCGCCTGACCAGTGTCACGTGACTCTGCCGGGCTGAGCCAATAGCTGAGCTATGGTCGTGATGTGTGTAGAGGGCGCATGACGTCATAACATCTCCGCTGCCGCCTGACCAGTGTCACGTGACTCTGCCGGGCTGAGCCAATAGCTGAGGGATGGTCGTGATGTGTGTAGAGGGTGCATGACGTCATAACATCTCCGCTGCCGCCTGACCAGTGTCACGTGACTCTGCCGGGCTGAGCTATGGTCGTGATGTGTGTAGAGGGTGCATGACGTCATAACATCTCCGCTGCCGCCTGACCAGTGTCACGTGACTCTGCCGGGCTGAGCCAATAGCTGAGCTATGGTCGTGATGTGTGTAGAGGGCGCATGACGTCATAACATCACCGCTGCCCCCTGACCAGTGTCACGTGACTCTGCCGGGCTGAGCCAATAGCTGAGCTATGGTCGTGATGTGTGTAGAGGGCGCATGACGTCATAACATCTCCGCTGCCGCCTGACCAGTGTCACGTGACTCTGCCGGGCTGAGCCAATAGCTGAGGGATGGTCGTGATGTGTGTAGAGGGTGCATGACGTCATAACATCTCCGCTGCCGCCTGACCAGTGTCACGTGACTCTGCCGGGCTGAGCTATGGTCGTGATGTGTGTAGAGGGTGCATGACGTCATAACATCTCCGCTGCCGCCTGACCAGTGTCACGTGACTCTGCCGGGCTGAGCCAATAGCTGAGGGATGGTCGTGATGTGTGTAGAGGGTGCATGACGTCATAACATCTCCGCTGCCGCCTGACCAGTGTCACGTGACTCTGCCGGGCTGAGCCAATAGCTGAGCTATGGTCGTGATGTGTGTAGAGGGCGCATGACGTCATAACATCTCCGCTGATGCCTGACCAGTGTCACGTGACTCTGCCGGGGGACAATATGATGTGTGTAGACGGCGCATGACGTTATAACATCTTACTGCCGCCTGACCATTTCACGTGACCTAACGCATTTGTAACATGATGTTCGCGAGCTGGTAGATAATTGGCGTTAGTGGAAGGCTAACAACGCCCTCCACATGCATCTTGTAACATGATGTTCGCGAGCTGGTAGATATGTTGGCGTTAGTGGAAGGCTAACAACGCCCTCCACATGATCTGTTACATGATGTTCGCGAGCTGGTAGATATGTTGGCGTTAGTGGAAGGCTACCAACGCCCTCCACATGCATCTCGTTACATCATGTTCGCGAGCTGGTTGATATGTTGGCGTAAAGGGAAGGGGCAGTCGGGTTAGCCCGAGGCCTTCGGTTAGCCACCCAGCACTAACTTTTGACTGAGAAAATCCTCGGAAAAAACCTTCAGTCAGGACTGCCAGTGGCTGGTATCGAACCGGCGACCTACCGAATTAGATTGATTGATTGATTAATGGGGCTTAACGTCTCATATTTATGCAACGATGGCTAATCGAGACGATGAGCGGGTGATAATGAAGATGAGAAAGATGATAATGAAGAATAAAGCCACATCCGAATCAGATCCATTGTACGTCGCGTGAGTCGTCATACGGGAGTCCAGCAAGGGAGGGCAGGGCCAAGTGGGAGGAGAAATATTCAATGGGTCAGTGGGGGGGAAAGGGGATTGGGGTGTGGACTGCACTTCGTCTGACTTCTCCACCTCGACCAGTCCGGCTTGGGTGGCCCTACCAGAAGCATACGCTTCCGCCGGCATAGCTCTCGGGATCAACAAAGCACGCAAACCTGCCCACCACGATAAGGTGGCAGTCCCTGGGCAGGACCGAATTAGAGCTTCGTGTGCTACGCAGATAATATTTGGGTTTTGTGAAATATCACGTGTGAAGCACTCGAGGCTCTAATTCAGAAGGTCACCGGTAAGTGAGCCTTCCTTATCAGTAGAACATGGTAAACACTTACGCGTGAACCTCACACATGTCTGATACGTTAATTTGTGTCACCGCGGTACCCGTACTTAAGCCAAGGTAATACAATGTTTTAGGTCATTACTTTAAATATTTTTTTGCCCACAAATTTCCGAACCGTCCACCTCATGGGTTAGGGGATTGGGGCTATATTACTGGGCCCAACCTTATGTTTCATAGCCAGCTGTTATGGAGTGATCCATTGTTTCCAATTTTATCGACATTTATGTTTTTCGAGATCGGCAGTAAATCTAATGTATGTCGTAATCTGAACAAAGCGCACGTAAAGCTGTTGACGCACATTATTACACGTTGATATATCCACCATATATATATATATATATATATATATATATATATATATATACACCCCGGGCTGAGGCCGCGATAGCTCAGTATCCAAGATGAAGGTGTTCTGGGTGCTACTCCTGGTTCTGCTAAGTCGCGCCCATGACGGCCACGCAGGTAACATTATAAGCTTAATTTATCAAAGTAACGCTATCCTATTTTGTAACAAAAACTGATCTATAACGTAAGACAATGATAACAACGTACCTACGTACAATGAAACAATGTAACAATAAAAACTTGACGACAGAAAATGGCTAAAAGTTATGATAAAGAAAAACAATTTTTTTTAAGAGAAGAATAAACATTTACAAAATTAAAAAAAAATTAAAATGTCTTCTAAAATTACAAATATGTAATTGTAAAAAGTAAATAATCAAGTGATACGTTACTCACAAACGCATTGTCCGCATATGCATTAATATCATAGCCGTGATTTCCAGTTTACGATCAGAAAAATTTGTACATCGTTATTTTTGTAAAAACAGTATTATATCAACTGGAGGGGGTCGTTCCACGTAGTGACCGGTGCCTGCAAAGAGGGCTATCATGCATACTTCCTCCCTTCGCATATACTTGATCATCTTCCATATCATCGATTGATTGATTGATTGATTAATGGGCCCTAACGTCTCATATCTATGCAACGATGGCTAATCGAGACGATGAGCGGGTGATAATGAAGATGAGAAAGATGATAATGAAGAATAAAGCCACATCCGAATCAGATCCATTGTACGTCGCGTGAGTCGTCATACGGGAGTCCAGCAAAGGAGGGCAGGGCCAAGTGGGAGGAGAAATATTCAATGGGCCAGTGGGGGGAAAGTGGATCGGGGTGTGGACTGCACTTCGTCTGACTTCTCCTCCTCGACCAGTCCGGCTTGGGTGGCCCTACCAGAAGCATACGCTTCCGCCGGCATAGCTCTCGGGATCAACAAAGCACGCAAACCTGCCCACCACGATAAGGTGGCAGTCCCTGGGCAGGCTTTCATATCATCCTTTTCTATCATCATGTTATTCTTCACCATAAATGCTGACCTGCTTTGTGGTCCAAACGCCATCTTGACTTTGCTACAAACAGACATTGCATTGATAGTCAAGTCACGTAAGCCCTGATTTATTAGAAGATGCTATTTTACTTGCCCTAAAAGAACAAGACCAAAATTCAAAAACCAAAATTAAAAAATAATAGAATGTTAGGTTAGCAATACTTTAGGTAAACATTCCACTTTTTGTAATTGATTAGGACATTCCAACACAAAATGCTATTTTAAAAACAAACATTACCACACAAAACCCATATAATTAGAACAGACCGATAACCACATACAAAACTACCTAGCCAAACAAACAAGAAATTCTTCTAAGTCATACTCTAAGTCTTACCTAAAACCTTATGTTGTTCACATAAGTGAGTGTAGCAAAATAATATTTAATAATAATATATATTTATTAATATTATTAATATATTTATAATATTTATTTTCCGGTACCTGTGACCAATCTTGCCGATTTGTTTCTGTATTTCAGAACCACATCTATGTAAATAATGTTAAACAGAAAAATAAATAATAACAATTTTTTTTTGCACAGAATTTGTCACGATAGTCTCCCCCTGCAAACTATGCTCAAACGCTTTACTGTTATATTCTATTTTGGTTCTCGTACAAATTTTCAGAGATCCATGATCCGCCACTGTCCACATTTTCAAATCCTAGTTCAAATCACATTAACATTCACTTATGTTTTCCATCGCGCGAGTACTTCTCATTCTCACCCAGATCGGGCCTCTCACCCATGATATCCCAGATCTTATATCATATCATGTGACCCTCTGCCAAGCCGTCAACTCGCACCCTGGATCCCTACGAACAATGAACATTGCTTTGTGTGGGCTGAGCTGCTAATAATGTGAATGTGTTGCAGATGGGAGTCCAAGCTCTCATGGTGAGGGGAGCAAGTTAGCGGAGACGTCTGCTGATGAAGAGGGGGCGGAGATGGGTGGTCGAGAGGATTCGGACGATGACTATGCCATGGATGAGGAGGATGATGCTGAGGGGGAGGGGGGTGGTGAAGATTTGGATGGAGTTGGTGATGATTCAGATGGAATTGATGGTGATTTAGATGGAATTGGTGATGATCCGGATGTAATTGATGGTAATCTAAATGGAATTAGTGACGATCCAGATGGAATTGATGGTAATCCAGGTGAAATTGGTGATTATCCAAATGAAGATGCCCCTATGAACCCGAGTGGTGCAGGGGTGGGGGATGGCGGAGATGAGACTATGGATGAAGCAGAGAGGGCGTGGACTGCTAGGCAGAAGGACCGAGGCAACATAGATACAATTCTGAGTTATCCTACAGCAAAAAGTAAGTTGTTTCCAACACAAAAAACTAAAAAGCAGTTATATTAATATTTAAATCATTTCACTATTATATCAACATCTTGATTGGTTTTGAAACGGGTCTTTACCATTACTTTGTTGTTTCTAGTCTTATTTATTACTTGTACATATCTAAGCAATAATCAGTTTTTTATTTATGCCAATCCTCTTTAAATCAGTCATAAAACTAATTTAGAAAGATGAACATTAACAACGCTTAACAATTGACTACAACTAAACATAATAATAATAACTAATAAGTATCTTTATTACCAAACAAACAGCAGCTAGAACTCATTAAAAGCGGACCAGACTTACCGAATTTACCGAATTTAAACCAATTAAATGAAATCTTTAAAATAAATCAAATCAAATCATCAACGTCAACTCAAAATCAAATCAAATCAAACCAAATTAAATCGTCAATAAAATATCTAATGAAATCTGGTCGACTAAATTAACATCGTCTAGGTCAAATCAATATGAACTACATAACCTATTAGTTAAATGTTGTGGTTTCTCTGTTCAATCGTAAAATAATCTGAAAATTGTACTGTAATTATTGTAAACATATTTATACAATGTAACACACCCACACACACATGCACACACACACCCGCATCAGCACATGCACACGCACACGCACATGCACACGCACACGCACACGCACACGCACACGCACACGCACACGCACACGCACACGCACACGCACACGCACACGCACACATCTAAGTTTCTGATGAAAGTGTTAATTTATAAGTATTTATAAGTATTTGTATGTTCCTTGTGTCGTTTGTTTTATCTATTTCATTTACGCTCCTTCATTTTGTTGCAAATATAGGCTTAATAATAATAATAAAAGTAAGGCCTTTGAACAATATATTAAATTGTGCCGACAATCGACACATGCAAGCACACGCATAATATGAATATTGAATATGTTGTAAGTTACGTTACTTGTTAGTAGTTTCTCCGGGTCCGCGATGCGACGTCCGGGTTGAAGTTTAGGTCGGATGCCGGTCTATGGAATTGTAGACTGAAGAGCCTTTGTGGTGCGTCTTGAATGTATCGCTGACTATGAACGCGGTTCCGATTTACTGAAGATTACTGAACACTGATTACAGACTGTTCGAAGACTCTTTGACGACTGTTCTGTTTCTTCTCGAGCCAGGCCTCCAAAACACCCCAACGAGTGCCCTCAAAGTGGCATCTCTCGTGGCCTCTGATTGGTGGATGAAATGTATCGGCACTCGTGTCTTTTAAAAATAGAAATGGAAATCGGATGAAAGAGAACAGAGTTATAAACAGTTTATGGTTTTGAACGCCGTCTTTGAAAATAGCGTCCTGCAGGAATAGCAGTTCGTTTTCTCATCTTAAGGCTCTAAAGAGTAACTGTGGAAGGCGGACCCTCTTATCAAGAGTTGCAGTGATTTTTTGTAAAACGCTGCCACTCACATTGATTTGAAATCAACAAATACTAGAGGCTAATTCAATATGTATTGTTGATTATAAGCTAACACCATTCCAATCGTGGTCTGTCATTAGTATTTTTCACCCTTAAATTACCTCAAATTATGTCCATCTTAAACTATGCCTACCCTACATAAATCTTGCTCGTGTATCGCTCTATCTG